>LGRX02001425.1:0-36030 GCA_001247695.2 Cymbomonas tetramitiformis
GTTGTGCCAGGGAACAATAGCCCGGCCAAGCCATTCGATTGGCATATTGTATTTATGCATACTGGGGCAGTGAGATGGCAATGGGCTCGGAAGGGGACTCCCGAACCATTGACTTCGTACTATGGGGAGCGAAAGCCTGGACTTGATTATAGCTGGCAGCATATTATCGTACACCCTTCTGGTGCGCTACGCCGCTGGGAGCGTAATAGGGGCGGCGGCTGGTTTCTAGAAGACGCCACTCGGTTGAAGGCGCCGGTAGCGCCATTCTCATTACCGATTAGCCGCGTTGGGATCGCGTACTGGAATCCGACGATTGTGATTGACGATGACGAATATCATGGAATTCCCTACAAGGGGCGTAAGCCTACACACTTAGCGTCTACGAACAGTGAAGATTCGGGTACAGGCGCTGTGTCCTGGAGTAAGGAGAAGTTACCAGATTCTGATGACAATGATGACGCCGGTGTCACTAACAGTAAGGAGAAGCTACCAGATTCGGATGACAAAGATGACGCGGGTGTCATATATGACATGGACACTGCCAGTCCGAAATGGGAGCCAACTTCGCCTGAATATGATGACACCGAGGATGACGTCAGCGAGTTCGATGACTTAGTAGCTGACGATGCTGAAGAACAAGCTGAAGCTCGAAGGTTGAAGAGAGTGGGACTGCAATTGATCATGGATGAGAAGGGTGAACTTCACTGGGTACCAAAGGGCACCTCCCCGACCTCACCTGTTCAGCCCGATGATCAGCCTATTACCGAGCAGAAGTCTGAGGCCATATCTGAGGATGTTCCAGCCTCTGTGGTGGAGACTGTTCATGTACCACCGAAGAAACCTTATGGGTCAGATACTGGATTGACTTCAATGGGTGAGAATAAGGCTGGGGTGTCTGAAGAGACGAAGAGGCAACCTAGGAAATATCCGAGATGCTGGACACATGAGTATATAACTCAATTGAAGTACTCCATAAGAAGTGACAGTGATGAAGAAGAAGGGCTTGACGTGGCTCCTCGTAGGAAGAAAGCAAAGATCAGCAAGGGACAATGAAATCAACTGTCTTGATTAGGATTGTCAAAATGCAGATTCTCTGATTAGGATTTGTATAGGTGGCAGATGATGATATGCCAGCCGACATGGGACAGATCGATTAGAGAATATGAACTGCGCGACTTGAGAGTATAAGACTCGAATATTGCCCATTTGGAGGCTGTTCTAACTTGAAGTAACTATTTGGAGGAGCTGTTGCTCAACCTGTTAAATTACTGGTCAATCTTTCCTGCCATAAAGATATTGCAATTGCTTGAATTGTAGCCTTGTTCACTGAGTATATATGTATCTCGTCGGAATGCATGTGCGCGGAGCTGCCACACGCTGAGTATATATGTATCTCATCGGAATGCATGTGCGCGGAGCTGTCACAGGCTATATATGTATCTCATGGGATTGCATGTGCGCGGAGCTGCCACAGGCTGAGCATAATTATATGTATCTCATCGGAATGCATGTGCGCGGAGCTGCCACAGGCTGAGTATATATGTATCTCATCGGAATGCATGTGCACGGAGCTGCCACAGGCTGAGTATATCTGTATCTCGTCGGGATGCATGAGCTGCCACAGGCTGAGTATACATGTATCTTATCGGAATGCATCTGCGCGGAGCTGCCACAGGCTGATGTCCACTACCCGGAGGTACAGTGGGATGTACCTAAGAGGCCTTGGGTACATCCCCTTGTACCTAAGCTAAATCGACCGTATATGACACCAAATCGAACGGTTTGGCATCGTGCAACGCACCAACGTTGACCAACTCGATGCTTGACATGGGGATATATCGCGCACCCCGATGCGATCGAGAATATATACTCATTTGAACGTCATGAAATGAGCATTTGACGGTTTTCAACAAAAAAAACATTTTAAACGTGCGCTAGTAGGCGTGTTTTCATTTTGCCGCTCTCTTTGTGTTTTGGCATCAGAGGATCCATTTGACGGGCGATTGCATATTTTTCAGGTACGAAATACAAATGGAAAAATAATTAATGTAGAATAAATTTTCATGATTTTAGAATAACCCGTTTTCATGTTGAATTTAGAATAAGTTTTCTTGATGTCATCCGGCTATGACCGGTGGTCCTTTTCACGACTCGTGTTCAAATAATGTGCACACAGGTCAAACGCTCTCGTTCCCGCTTGCCATCATGAGGAAGCCTCCAAAAAGCTTTAAGAAGGTTTGTCTCACTTGTGATAATGGTGGGCGCCGTTGTAATAGACACTCACGGCGTGTTCTGCTTGAAAATAAGGCCCCCCCACTATCAACCCACCGCTTTCAAAGGCACTGTATTCAACGAGTATGTCGAAACTGGCTTCCGGCTAAAGTATACAGACACTGTGAACCTATGGGAGAGTGACGATAGTGACGATAACCCTATATGGGACTTTCATAACCGCTATGTGTATCTCGAATACACGGAGGGTATGCCTTGGGGAGGGGTTATACCTTCACGTGGGAACTGGGGATATTCACCGTGCCAGCGACACTTGTTCTCTGGGTCGTTTCCCTTGTTTCACTACACTAACCATGTTGCAGGGTGGCAACTCCACGATATTATGCAACCTTTCTTATCGGTGTTATACAACCGGGCAAAGAACATGTCATACATGGCTCGATTCTTGTATTGGTTATCGCTATTAGCTACTAGGGAGCACCGTAGCGTCCACCATTGCTTAGCGGGCGCTATGCTTACAATTAGGCGAAGTGGAAACACTATTGGCAAACTATGTGCATGTTGTGCTTCAGAACTAACTGTGCACAATATGGGGTACGTTTTAAGGCAGGATTGGTGTGCTTCAGACGTTATTACGGGTGCGAGTCTATGCAAACACGTTCTGGTTGACTCTACTAATCTCGCAGAGGCGTACTCACCTGCCACTGTTGTACATTAAATATAATGTGGTGGCCAATACACCGGGGCTGGTTTGGTTAGACGCCTGTCATACATTTTGTATAAAGTAACGCAATAGCGCACTCCCTCAAAACCTGCAGATGCTACTCTATGTTTGCACCGCGCATCGCACTTAAAAACCTTATGGCTTTCAGAGAATTGGAGAAGGGTGCCCTTGCTATCCTCTCTAGGCGACTCCATCTCCAAAACCGCGTTCTTGTAGTTTCCAAGAAAGATGATGTATTGATGTGACACACCTTTTCTGTCCTCGTGTCGCTTCACTTCGCACTTACCGGCTAGCATGCACGACACATACAAGCACCAATCGCCGTCTCTCTTATAATCCGCGTCTATTATTTCTAAGATTTGACCTGCTAGGATGTAAAGTTCTTTCTTCCAATACGGCTTGCTTGCACTTGTTAGCGGATCGTCCATGTAAACACCTTTTTTCTTGTACCAAGGGTGGGACGTCCCGAAAGCACATGTTCCATCTAGCTTAGGGCCAAACCCCTCTTGCTGCACTGTTCTCCCCATGTTAAACCACCACCCAACATTCCAACCCTCCTCCCCTCCTTTCTTGCCTTTTGCCTCGTTTGCGCAGCCACGCTCTATTATCTTGCACGTTTGTGCATGCAACGTTGCTTCAAATTCCGTGAGTAGTACCTTCAACCTTTGGTTATCACTTATTAGCACCGGCCGCCTGTTTCCGCGAATCCCACAAAATAAGTCCTCGATCCTTGAAAGATGCAACGTTGTGCTCTACGCCAGAATAAATAAAAGGTACGCTCCCAGCACTTTCCGGGTATCCTCTGTCTTCGTACAACAAGTTGTGAAACTCACTGACACTTTTCTTTAGTAAATCTTTTGTTGTCGCTAAGTTGAAAAAAATATACCAGGCTTCAACTTCTCCTAAACTACGGTCGAACCCCGGATACTTTGCAGGCGGTAGCAAAATCTTTAAGCCAAGCCTTTGGAACGCACTAGCTCTACTATCCCCCACCACAGGACGTTCGAACGAATGCAATAGCTTCAAACACACGATCGTGGCGTTGGATTGAAGACACGCAGCTAACAAAGGTTCGCACTTCCCTCTTGCATATGGCAAGGACGATATTATGATGTCTACTTGCGGGTTGAATTCTTCCCACTTGATTTTCTCTAAGTCTAGGCGTCTTATGCCTTTCGCAGGATGCTTATCGCTCAGAAAGATCGTCTTCGGTTTGAACCGAACTAGGTTGTTGTAAACGTAGCGAGGTCCCTTACCGCAGCAAAAATCGCCATTTTTTTTTCCGTGAAACAAATTGCCAATAACTGCTAATAGAGGCGTGTATTGTTGTGCGATTGTGGGATAAAAACTAGTGCCTTTATCACATACCCTTGGTATCGTTATTTTAAATGGTAAATTTTTCAGAGGAGCACACCTCGTTGACAACGCACTCCGTTTTCGTTTCGGAAACAACTTGCTCGCGTTGTCGTCGTTTGCATTGTCGTTCGCATTGTCGTCCACAACGCGCTCCGTTGTTTCATACGGTTCAATCTCGTCGCATGTCGCAACCTCCGCGTTCACATTGTTTTGCCCTATGGGTTCAGTAGGTTGGCATATATCGGAGAGTGTTGGCGACTGTATTGAATAAAAGATTTCGTCTACCCATGCGTCGTAAGCTACAATTGTATTATGCCTATCACAGCATACTTCGAGCCCGCTGTCTGTAGGCCGGATTGAAGCTAACGCGGAAAAAAATAAAGCCAGTTGACCTTCTTTAATTGCTTGCTCACTTCCTAAGATATGTACGTAATATGATTTCAACAAAATCAAAAGCTCTCCAACTTTATATTGCGAATACCCATTTCTTCCACCTGTGGACTCGAGTTGCGCAGGCCAGTAAATTGGGCGTATCTCTTCGAGCTTTGCATACGGTCCCAATATCATTGCGACTACTCGCCGTAAATCTTGCTTGCTAGGTGCTTTCGGACAGCATACACCGCACTTATCACGAGGCATCTTTTAGTTAGTCACAATCGGTCGTATATCGGCAACTTGTTTCTCAAAGTATTTCCCCCTTGCAACTTTCCGAGTCGCGCCAAAAACCGTTAGATTTTAATCGAACGGTATCCCAGTTATTCACGGCCGTGAATTTTAGATTCACGGCCGTGAATCTTTCCGAATGGAACCAAAAACCGTTCGATTAAAATCTAACGGTTTTTGGTTCCATTCGGACATATGGAATTCACGGCCATGAATCTGGAAGGGGTAAGGCGGGCGCATGCACCGTTTATCGCCGTCGTCCCGAACTCCCCGTCGCGTGACACAGCACCCGTGTGAAGGGCATGAGATGAAAACAGGTCGGTCATATATCCCTGTCATTCACGGCCGTGAATCTTTCCGAATGTAACCAAAAACCGTTCGATTAAAATCGAACGGTTTTTGGTTCCATTTGGATATATGGAATTCACGGCCGCGAATCTGGAATTCACGGCCGTGAATATGCAAGTTAGTGGCGCTTTTATTTCCTTTAGTGAAAGTTGAAATTTATTATAACCCGAACGTAAATCGTAACGACTATGGAACAATCAACACTTGCCGAGATCTGCGAATGCGGACAGTTAAACAAGAAGGGAAAGCTCATTGAATGCAAGCAAGACCCGTCGACTATGGACCACGAGGGCAAACGCTGCACCCGGATAAAAAGAGGCAAGGGCGAGCTGCGATGCGCAAAATGCAGCGGACAGTCAAAGAAACCCGCAAGAGGCAAAGAAAAATATTTGGACGACTTCGATCGTACGCGAGCAATAGGCTTCGCAAACAACTTCGTGGTGTCTTTACCCGAAGACACGCGACAACATCTGGAAAGGCGCTCTTCGCTTATGTGGCGGGAAGCGTTGAACAAGGTGCCGGATTGGGACAAACTTCCTCGCGGAATGGTAACCCTTACCGGAGGAAAGCTAGAGGTGTTTCATGAAACCGCGAAACACGGGGGGGGGGAATATTGACGGACTTCTACGACAACTTCCTCGACGACGAAGATCGGAAGCACTTGAACGTCTTCGTCAACGAGGTGGAGACGCAGGTATTGGAAAACCTACGTAACTCGTACACCGTCGAGAACCAAGCGTTTTTAATCAACGACAACCTGGTTGCGGAGAAATCGGGGAAGGTCCTCTCGTCCCTAAGGGGGTGGCAACCTTGGCATCTTGACCAGCCGTTGAACCAGCCCCTCACCGAGCCCGCCCAGCACTTGGCGATCGTCGCCTACTTGGGCCCATGTTCCCCAACAAGGGTGTGCTCTGCGCCAACCCCGTCGTCGGAAGCGTCGATTGACCTATTAGGCCAATCGACGCAAGAGAACTTGAGGCTTAACTGCGATATAGCTTTCCGTGAGCAGCGCGCTCTAATGCTCCCGAAGGAAACCCTCGACGCCTTCGCGGTGAACGTTGGGGGGAAGGAGAAAGTGGAGTTGGGCGAGTGCGCCGTTGTGGGGGGGGTTCCCCAAGGGGTGTCCAATGCGGATGGCACGCCCCGAATAGTGTTCTCCGCCAACTTGGCCTTGAAGGACGTGGCCTCATACGACCCGGATGTGCAGCTCAACCCAGTCAACTCGCCCATCCACTGGGGTTTTCTCGACTTCGCTGCCAAGGAGTTCGTCAAGTACTTCCTCGCGGGCACGGACCTCGCCCCCACGGTGGACGATGACAACGTGAAAGTGCTCAATACTTTGGTGGCAGACGTTATGAAGTGTTTGGACAAAGTCACGAACAAGCGAAGGCGTGAAGCGGAGGGTTCGCGGAAGGGTGGTAGGAGATAAGTAATAGATTAGGCTTAGTCAAATAGGGGTACAATACGTGTATGCCATGCTTAGCCACGTGAAAAAAATATTTACACTTACAAGTTGATATATATTATTACTTGTTTTTGCAATCAAATAATATTTTTGAGTAATAACAATGTTTGAGTAACAATCAAATAATATTAATGAGTGAAATACAATAGCGTCTTTAACGTATATGGTATAAGATATCGTATAGCGTATACTATATAATAACATATCACGTTGTTCGCATACATACTCCCTTGTGTTCGCATCTTACTATCACTTATCGACCCAAGGAAACTTTGTTCAAGTACGAAACAAGTATGCCCCAACCATGTTGCGACCACTGCGAACGGAAAGCGTGGCTCCGCGCTCGGTTCAACCGGGACTTGCAAGACCTGCAACAAGCTTTCGCCAACAATTTTGAAGGATACGCCGACCACGAGCGGTTCCTTGCAAGGTGGGCGGTAGTGGGTAGGGACCTAGCCGATATTCCCTTACCACAACCTGACCGGCTCACTTGCAAAAGTTGCTTCACCAACATTTGGCTACCACATGCTACCACGGACATCTACTTCACCTCCTGGGCCAAGTGGGAATTTTTATAAAGTAAAGCAAAGTAAAGAGGTTACTAGATTGATTCAAAAACAGACTTGAGAATAGTGTGTACACAAAATATTAATACTTGCTATTACACTTATGTACACCTGAAAAAAATTGTCTATTCCTTAGCTACGCATATTCCGCACAACCATGTTCCTGCTGGGATCTTGCTTAGGCTTGGACGCAAGCAAAAAATATGGAAGCCCTTATTGCACACGTCGCATAACAGCATTTCATCTCCGTTGTCTTCTTCACCGCACAGTTCGCACGACAAACTTTTAGGAACTTGCTGCGAGCATCTTGCTTCCATGTCTAGCTCTGCCATCTCGCGCGCTCGCTTGGATGCTTCCCGTTTCAGTTTCGCGGTGATCTTCCCAAGGGGTTGCCTTTTCAAGGCGCCAACCGGTTTTCTCGGGCGTCCCACTTGTGGGTGTCGGCCAATTATGTCGAGATGTTTTTCAAGAGGCGCCTTAAACTTCCGTTTGAATAAGCCAACAGCAATACAGCATGCACACGTGACGCTCTCCGCGTAGATAGGGCACATACACCAGTGGTGCCCATATTCGGTGACCTTATTAGCGTCCAAAGGTCGTAAGATCACAAAAGACTTGTAGGTGTTCATGAACTGCTCGAAGGTGACAACCGTCGCTGGAGGGTGTTCAGGGTCGCGCATAAGGGCGATGAACTTTACCACAAGGGGAGCAATCTCTTTCCTTTAAACCGCGATTGTGGAACCACCCAACTTCTCGAAGGTCTTAAGGGAGGGAACGACATATGAAGGACGGTCTGTAACCCCCAAGACGCCGGTCGTGCGCGTCATAAGCTCGAGCATGTTGTTGTCAATCATAAGTAGCGCCTCCCGCCAAATAGCTTGTGTAATAACTGGAGTCGTAGGTATTGGGTGTTGCCCGTCGTATATCGTCTCCTCGTGCATGTATTTTAGCGCAGAAGGATGGAATACCTCGAGTTGGAGTTGCTTATTACGCATGGTCATCTCGTCTTTCACGTGTCTATTCACGCACTCGGGACTATTCTGCGTAGATTGGATCCCTTCTGGCATGAAGCCGAGAACCCACCCACCCCACTTGCCCCACCAAGTCTCCGCGAACCAGTTGCAAATATACTCTTCATCACGCTTGTATAGTTCGATGAAGAGCTTGAATGCACTATCACGAGCACCAGCGATGGTGATGTTGTGTATTTCCGTAACGCCATGCTTGAAGCCGTTAGCGTTATGAGCGTCGTTGAATAGCGCGGTCTTCTCGTTAAGCTTCATCATGCAATGCGACCAACATATCCCTTGCTTAATCTCTTCTGCGACAAGTGTACAGAGGTCCGTAGGTAACCTGAAATGCTCTAGAACGTGCGTGATGGTTTCCGGAAGCTTGGCGTTAGCGTTGAAGAAAGCGAGGGAGTGATCCAAAGTATGATAACGAGGTTGCCACACTTTCTGGAAACCAAGTTGCATAGCCGCGATCAAGCAAAAGTCCACTATTTGCGAAGCATAGGCGTCCTCGTGCGATTTGATGGCGAGCGCCCCGAGACGAAAACGCTTATCCAAGTAGGAAGACCCGTTGCATTCAAGGGGTAAGCCTTGCCAGTTCGTCTTGTACGTATCGTCGCGTGAGCGGTGATCCTTTGCGAGAAGTGCCTCGAGTTTCCCCCAAGTGGTGTAAGTCACGCACCACCTTTTGCGTTTCTGCGCTGCGACATAATCCTTGACGAGTTCGGTGTAGTTCTTGTACAGGGCACGCAAGTTCAACTTCCCTTTGTAAAACCTTTTCGAACGCGTACTCCACCCTTGGACGACAAGCATGTTCTCTAAGATATGCACGAAGTACTCAGCAGACTCGCAAGCAAGAATTGAGATGAAATGTGCTTGAAGGTTCCGTTCATAAACGGAAAAGTCTTCATTCCAACCCGCCAGCTTCCAAGTATTAAGCTCATCTTGGGTTGCTTGGGCTTCGAAAGGAATAGGAGGCAGGGTGTTCGCGGAATTCTCGGCGTAATGTTCCACGGTTTCGAAGCCGCTCGGATTGAGTACTTGTCCTTCAAACATGCAAAGCGTCCCCGCCGTTTTGCGATCGGTCACGGGGATGGCCAACAAGTTGGAGGTCTGGCAAACCTCCATGAACTGGCCGCAAGTCTTTATGGTTTTAAGCCCCAAGATTTGTTTGCGATTGTTGTACACAAAGTTCTTTATGACCTTGTAATCAAGGTCGTCATCGGCTTCCATGGCTGTGGTGACTGCGGTACTAAGCTTCTTAAAAATGGCTTTAGGCGGAAGCTTTTCCTGGATCGCCTCCTTACACTTGTCCTTTACAACTTTCGACATACCCTTTCCTATGAAATTAGTATGGTCGTGTGTCCCACGGGAGTACAAGTTGCATGTAACAGTAGGGCCTGAGGTCGTCCCCTTGACAATTTTATAGTAAACTCCACAACCGTGAGTAAACTTTAAAGCACACTTGAAGTTTTGAGTCACGGCAGAGGTTTTTTTCGACTTATATTCCTTGGTAGTCATGGTCACACCCTCAGGGCTCAAGGTTGCCATCTTCTCTGTGCACTCTACATACGATACGCCGTTCAAGACCGTACTCCACACTATGGGGACACGGGTACGTTTCCCCTTCCCCTTAGGTGCAACGAGGAAGTCCTCTTCTTCCTCTTCCTCCTCCTCCGAAGGATATATATCCTCCACATTTTTGCCCGGGCTTGTGAACTCAAAGCCGTCGGGCTCAGCCATGTTACTTTCCTCTCGTTTGGCTACGCGACAACTCTTCAGTGTAATATTTCGCATGGCATGGCGATAGCTCAACGTCATGGATGCATGCACCGGTCATAGCCGGATGACATCAAGAAAATTTATTCTAAAATCATCATGAAAATGGGTTATTCTAAAATCATGAAAATATATTCTAAATTAAATAGCCTACCAATACAAATTGTATTAGTGCCCCCCTGCGGTTCCGTCATTCCATCGTGACCAAACCTAAACAGGTTCTCTTGCTGAAAAATATGCGCCCTGAGCTCAAACAGCTAAAATATATTCTGAATGTGAGTTGGTGGCAGCCTTCATGATGATCGGTTGGGCACCGATACAAACGCGCGCGCGCACACACACACACATATATGTATATATCGATTGGCGGGTAGTCAATTGTGCGACAATATGACGAGAACAATGAGACATGTTGTTATCTACATATTAATAACTCGTTACCAATATTCCGGATTTGTTAAAAATACCGTACTCATTGAGACACTTTTACATCGATGGATAGCTAGCATTTGGAATAGATATAATGGTTTCCTATGGCAACCCAACAAATGCTAGTTGCTTTTAAGTGCATATATCATGCCTAAAGTGTTTGCTGCGCTTTCTGTCACCATTAAGCAGTCAAATAGAAGCCTCCGCCTCGATGTACCTAAGGGATGTACCTAAGAAAACGCAAGTTTCGAAAATCAACAAAATCTGACATTTGCATAAGTTTAGCCCATACCCAAACCACCCAAATGAGTCAAATGCCGCCAACCACATGTTTCATGTCCTAAAGGGGTGTGTTGGGGACACCATATATCGGCCACAAGTCAGCTCGGTTGTTTTTCGCCATCCCACGGGCTGAAATGCGCATGCAAAGTTAGGTGCAAGGGGATGTACCTAAGCCCGGGTAGTGGACACTGAGTATATATGTATCTCATCGAAATGAATGTGCGCGGAGCTGCCACAGGCTGGGTATGTATGTATCTTATCGGAATGCATGTGTGCGGAGCTGATGATGATAATGATGTCGTTGTTGATGATGAGGATGATGATATATATGTGTGTGTGTGTGTGTGTGTGTAGCCATCATAACGGGAACGCACACTTCATTTACGCAGGACGCTGGGGATTGAACCCAGACCATCACGAACTTGATGATGGGACCCCGACCTCTTTCATTAGCCGATCAAGCATCGATGTGCATGCACAACACGTGATATGATACTGCCGGTTGTGTGCGTTGTGTGGGTGGGTGCGCGTGCGTTTCTGTGTGTGTGCATGCATGCCGCCAACACAAATATCACCATTGCGAGGACAGCATCCTCACGATCGATGCATGCATGCATGCATGCATGCATGCATGCATGCGTCATCAGTACAATATATAATGACGACATAATCATACTTCGATATAAGACAATCTATAGACATATGCGCTCGGCTATAATGCGGCATACTTCTCGTGTGAATGGTGGATGTTCACAATGCATGCACGTAGATAACCAACATAATTATAAGCATCGGAGTGACATCTGAATGAGATTGCGGTTCTTTCTCGCACTACAATACCGCAAGCAAGCATGCCGATAACGACGATCACGCACCTCGCTTTCGTCCTGCGATTGTGCTCCGCGTTGCAAAAGGCCTGCATCAGCCTCACACGCGCGCACATTACTCGACGCGGACGGTGTCGCAACGCCAGCGCTCCATCTGATATTGCACCATCTGCGCATGGCGCACGTCCATCTACATTTGTCGTCGCGTCTCTCGATGCGATTCTTCATGCAACATACCGCGTTGAGACGAGCCGCGCGCCCTCACATGCTGGGTCGACTCGCATCCATGTATACAGTATCGTTTGCGACATTGTAATGCATGCATGCGTCATCAGTACAATATATAATGACGACACAATCATACTTCGATATAAGACAATCTATAGACATATGCGCTCGGCTATACAGTAATGCGGTATACTTCTCGTGTGAATGGTGGATGTTCACAATGCATGCACGTAGGTAACCAACATAATTATAAGCATTGGAGTGACATCTGAATGAGATTGCGGTTCTTTCTCGCAGTACAATACCGCAAGCATGCCGATAACGACGATAACGCATCACGCACCTCGCTTTCGTCCTGCGATTGTCCTCCGTTGCAAAAGGCCTGCATCAGCCTCACACGCGCGCACATTAGTCGACGCGGACGATGTCGCAGCGCCAGCGCTCCATCTGATATTGCACCATACCGGAATATCCAAGTACACTAGATATCAGAAAGTCCCGTACTCGTGTAAATAAACTGTATCAGATAAATAAACCCTAAGCTAGATATACCCGGAACGGTCTCGGACGGTCTCGGAGTCTAGCCTACCTGTGACACAGCGTGTGTCACAGTACGAACCTACAGATCAGTCAGCAGTCCAGTGTTGGTCCTAGGGATCTGTCATAGGGGCCTGACCGGGACTCCCAGTCAGGGCTGCCTATACAGATTTCAGCACACCACCCCAGCACTGTGGGTGGTGACTGGCTAGGAGAGTCAGAAAATGTAAAGTGTAAGTGTTAGGGCAGGAGCCAGGGTGACAAGGCCTAACTGCTAATCTAACTGTGCAATTCTGATACACAAATTAGAACCCTCTAGCTAGCACAAGAGCAGAAACTCACAGGCAATTAAGGTCCTGCTAAACTACTGAAAGGCTCTGTGTCAGCAAGTCAAATTGAAGATTTCAAAGGTGTCAAAGTAAAACCATAAACCAGAAAAAATGTTGAAGTCACCGGAGTTCCGCACACCACCATGTCGGTGTGCATCCAGAGTGAACAAGAAGTCAATCGACGGCATCGTAGTAGTCAGCGGTGGCCTCTCGGAGATCCATACCATAGTAGGATGTAAAGAAACCAGCTCCATAATAGTGCTCCACATCGAGAGGACCGCTCTCATGTAAGGCCATGCCGTAGTAGTAGGCCATGCCAATCCCCAAATCTGCCTGAGACAAATCCTGAAAGGCTAGCAGGCTCAGAGTGTCAGGAGGCTCGGGCGGCTGAAGCGGCGGCACATCGTGAGCCAACAAGAAACCCTGAGCCGGGTTCATTGAATCAACAAAATCATTCGTAGAGTAAAATGACGGAGCCTCCCAATCGAGATCACCACCAGGCGAAGGCATCTCCGTAGCCGGTGCACATGCCGACACAGCAGAAGCTGTGGATGCCGAAACAGCTACACCTGCAAAAGAAATGCACAAGAGAGAAAGCATGGCGAGAGCGCCGATTGCCGGCGTGCCAAAGCCGAAAGGCGGCACACCGCACCCGATAGCACCGGCCGGAGCTCGCGGCTTCACCGCGAAAGTACCGTCGGCGAAATCCTCGTAGTCGTCCGTGTCATAGCCTGTCAGGTCAGACGGGTGGACGGCGGCGTGATTCACCGTCTGCACGAAGCCTCCGAACTCACCGCATGTCGCCTCCGTGGTGGTTACCCGCGCCGATTGAGTTGGCGCGGGCTCCACATCCTCCACCTGCGAAACAGGCATAGCAGGGGCCGGCACGGCGGACGCCGATGCCGCCGCACCACCTGCCGGAACCTGCCCCTCCGGTGTGATCCCTACCGCAACGGCAGGGCCACACACCAGAGCCGATGCATGCCCCTCCGCTCCGCTCCCAGGAATGAAAGATGCGTGGGTAAAATGTACCTTTCCTTGGGCGGCCTGAACCTCAGAGGTGAGGGCATCAAGCCGCCGCAAGATGTCCTCGTCGTCGGTCCCGCCAGAAGGCGGAGGCGGCACGGAGAAACCGTAGGCCGCCACGTCGATCCCACCGACGCCGTCCGTGGAGAGCACCGCGGGCGGACCATACGCCAACGCCGCATGCGAGAATGCCTCCGGTCCAATGTCTGCCGCGTCCTGGAAGACCCGCACGAGCGCCAATGCGTGCAGGCCCTCCGCGTCCTCCTGCTCAATGGGAATGAAGAAAGCCGCAGCCGTGGCCGGCGAGTGTTGGCGACCGCCAAGCGGGCAGTCGCGGTACGGGTGATACACCTCACCTTTACCGGCCTTGCGGCAGCGGTGGCACAGCGGCTTCGCCTTCATGCTGTCGCGGTCAAAGCCGACCGCGGGGGGGTTGCCTGCACCCACGCGAAACCCCCTCGGATGTTGCTTCCCCCGATGCTGCGGCTGCGGCTGCTGTCCCCCGCCCGCACGGCCACCTCGCACCAAGGCCTTTAAGGCCGCGATCTCCTCGAGGAGCACCGTGTACTCCGACGACGTGACCAGAGCGGAGGGCTTACCGTCCATTCCCAGCACCTGCTTCTCACGTGCTGCCGCCCCCTCGTCCGACTGTGCCCATGCCTGGAAGATGGCCACGACGAGGGCCTGAAGCGAGCGGAGAGTGACCCCGCCGAGGTCACCCGCAAGCGGGTACCGCACCTTCACCGCCGCGTAGAAGATCGGGTCGAGGCGGTTGTACAGTGAGAGCTTGCGGGTCTCGTCGGTGGGTCGCCAGTCAGGAGCGCGGTTATCCCGCACCAGACGCTGCTCACGAGCCAAGATCGGCTGCGGGTCAACGCCCGCGGGATAACGAAGAGCCGCGTGCTCCTGCTGGTGGCTCTCGCGTAGGGCTGCCGGTACGCTCCCCTTGATGATGTCGATGCGAGCCCGACGTCCATCTCGGTCAGCCGAAGAGTCCGTACCCCGAAGCCAGGTGTCAGCCACAGAGTTCCGCTCCACGACGAGGGCCAAGACGTCATAGAGGAGCCCATTAACCTTCTCGATAACCAGAGAGGTGGGGTCGTCGAGGTCAAAGGGGGCCAAGTCCAGCCCAGCGGACTCAAACTCGGTCCGAAGCTGCACCACCAACTCGGAGAGGCGGTCGGTGTCGTCGGTACCACGATAATGATGTTTCTTGGAACCAAGGATATCCTCGCGGATACCCTTGGCCCAAGCCCGATGCAAGCGCCCCTTGTACACCGCGTCAACCGTGGCATGTTGGTCGACTAGGTGCTTCCGCAACGCGACAGCGGTGTCGGAGTTGCTGGAAGCAGCAGGGGGCACCACAGGTGGGGTGCTAGCGGTCGGAGTGTCCCGAACCGCATCCAAAAGCCGTATTGAGGCGTCCAAATCGGAGTCCCTCAATAGGCGTTTGCGAGCTCGTGTAGATGTCGCCATACTTTTGAAAGCCATAGAAAAGATGATGCGCGGTAGCACGTTTGGGTGTTGTGGCGGAAACGGAGCGAAGACGTAACGGCAGAACGTGCGGAGCGGCGAAAAGAGCGTGGGGCACTTGCAAATGTCGATGTGGTCGAAGGTGTCCGGAGCACCAGCCCAAAATACGTAAACCAGCGGGATCAGGGCAGGTAAAGTAACGCAAATGAACATTGCCAAAACCGAGCAATAGCAACGCGCGGTGCCCATGACTCGCAGCCGCAAGAGACGTCTACCGTAAAGTCATGTCCAAATCCTAGTCGCACCCAAACGCGCAAGTGCGCACCACCTCTTCAAGCGGCTGCTTAGCCAATCATGGCCAAGATAGCAAGTGGAATGAAAACGTGGATGGGGCCACGACCTACCGGAATATCCAAGTACACTAGATATCAGAAAGTCCCGTACTCGTGTGGATAAACTGTCCAAGATAAATAAACCCTAAGCTAGATATACCCGGAACGGTCTCGGACGGTCTCGGAGTCTAGCCTACCTGTGACACAGCGTGTGTCACAGTACGAACCTACAGATCAGTCAGCAGTCCAGTGTTGGTCCTAGGGATCTGTCATAGGGGCCTGACCGGGACTCCCAGTCAAGGCTGCCTATACAGATTTCAGCACACCATCTGCGCATGGCGCACGTCCATCTACATTTGTCGTCGCGTCCCTCGATGCAATTCTTCATGCAACATACCGCGTTGAGACGAGCCGCGCGCCCTCACATGGATCGATGAGTGCTGCACACATGCTGGGGCGACTCGCATCGATGCATACAGTATCGTTTGCAACATTGTAAAGCGGAGCACGACGATAAAGCATCACGCACCTCGCCGTCGTCCCACGATTGTCCTCCGTCTAAAACACCTGCATCACACAGCCTCACACGCGCGGAGTAAGTAATAGCATCATCATACGTATGGCGGATGGTAATCGCCATGCAAATTGATATGCTAGGTTGATGTGCTCGCTCAATTGCGAGCTATCAATCCAATTTCCAATACGATCGCGATGTATATTAGTAGGTATCCATCGTAGATTTTAATATATGCTGCGGCGAGCACCTACGAGCAGCGCATGCCACGTCATCGTCATTCATTCAGTGCTAGCGTATCGCGCGAGCGCCACCGGAGAAAACAAATATCCAACGGAAGTCGCGATCAACTTATGTTCCGACGTGGCGCGCTGCGATGCTCGCATTTCTGAGAGTCTTCCTCTTTTGACATCGCATGTGCGTTAATGTCGCATATGCCATTTTCCCAAAAATGCCAAAGCGTCCTGATGGTAACGCAGTCAAGCCAACCACGCGACGAAAATGAAGGGCTGCGATCGCGCGCGGGTTCGCCGTCCGTTGGGATTCGCGCTTTGCTGCTGCTGCTGCTGATTGAATGAATGAATGAATGAATGACAGTACAGTACCTGTAGTATGTATGTATGAATGAATATGTATCTTGTATGAATGAAATGAATGAAGTTTATGAACAGGACCACTAGGTCAATAGACCCTAGGGGAACCAGCACAGCTAGGGAACTAGCACAGCTAGGGAACTAGCACAGCTAGGGAAATGAATGAACAGGACCACTAGGTCTGTAGACCTAGGGAACAGTTTACGAACAGGACCACTAGGTCAATAGACCTAGGGAACTAGGTCAATAGACCTAGGGAATTTACTTCATGCCAAGACTATAAAGGTCAGAGGTGAAAAGTTACGCAAAATGTGTTAGCTTGTAGCGCAGGAATAGCTCCTCTGTCACGTAATCACACAGTACGATTGTGATATATCAGTTTTAGCCCTTTGTAAAGAATTGGCCATGCTGTGCGACAGACTCCGCTGTTTCCAACATCGTCCTCTGCTCCGTGCAAAGTGGCCTTGGGAGGGTTCTACGTTGAGGAGTTTGTATGAGAAAAACCTCGCCGTTCGCTATTCTTCAAAGATATCGCCCTTAAATATCCCACGAGTCTGTAGCCCAAGTGTAGAAGACTTTAGGAAAAATTCGTCGATAGGGCCCGTGATTATAACAGGGATGCTAGATGCTTGGGTAGCGAGGAAATGGGATGTCTCCGATCTGAACCGTAGAGTGGGGGATGCGGTCGTCCCAGTGGAAATTTCGCGAGGTGGAGCGGACTATCGTGACTTTGGCAACACTGATGGTGAAAGTACCAAATATTTTGAGAGTGGCTTTGAAATGCCGTTTCATGCCTTTGCGAGCTCATTCCTAGGATCTCGCACGAATGCCGCTGGCGTTTCCGAGAAATTCGGACCTTCACAAAAAGAGTTTCAAGGCTACCTCGCACAGCATGCACTTTTTGATTCACATGCTCATCTTATTTCTGATTTCCCTTGTCCACCCTACGTTCCATCCAGTGCTCAAGTTGTCAGCAACGTTTGGATCGGACCACCAGGCACGCGTACACCTCTTCACCGCGATTCCTATGAAAACATGCTTTGCCAAGTGTGGGGCAAAAAGTACATTCGGCTCTACTATGATCATGACCGCTCTCGATTATATCCTTTCCCTTCTGGTGCCCTGCGCAATACTTCCCAGGTGAACGTTGAGGAGCCGGATAACGCCATTCATCCAGATTTCCAGTCTTTGCCATACTTCGAGTGTAGTTTGGATGAAGGTGAAATACTATTTATTCCTTATCGCATGTGGCACTTCGTGCGATCCGAGAGCCTAAGCTTCTCCGTAAACTTTTTCTGGAGATATTAGCTTGAGTCGAACGTCTCACTAAGAGGCCTATGAAACTTGCAGCGAGAGAATTATCGGCAAGCATTGCCAGACTTGCATATATTTCATGTCTTTAGCTTTCTCTATGAAACAGTCTTCGAATTGTGCCGAGCGGTAGGGGTGGACATGTGTGAACGGCTCACCTCTTGAGCACTGATCGCATTCCATCTCTTCCCGATCCTCCTTTGAAGATCGTGCACATCCACACTTTTGTTCAAAGCCGAATGCTTTCTTTTCTCATAGTATATTCGGCCGATAAATGGCTTCGACCCGGGCGGACCATATCGAACCGGGGTTTGTATCGCCTTGACCATATTCCAACATTGTTAGCACAGGCGCAACTTGTAGCAACCTCAAATTTTGCCCTTGTCTCGTTGGAAACCCACGATTATAATCTATTAGCCATTAGCTAAGCATAGTAATAGATGTCACTTGTATGCTCATTGCGATCTTCTTATGGTTCAAGAAGTACTTGTGCAATCCATACGAAAGTTTGGAAACATGAGAAACCATGAAACACGAGGGAGGGTTCTCTTCACACAACGGACATAGGGAGGTCACCGTCTCCAAGGGCAGTAGCAGAGTACCGTAGTATCGATTTTTCTATATACTTAAGTATCGTTATTGGTTGATATGTAGTAATCAATACCATGGCAGATTAGGACATTAGTGCTGGAATTGGCACCGGTGACATGTTTGTATTGTCACGTGTCATATCCGGTATGTCATCTTCGGTGACTCTGCTTGTGTCTGCCCGGGTATTTATTCCCGTATGTTATCAATTCTTGAGTTCGTTCTATCTCGCCGGGAGCCTTCTCCCCACTGGCTCCGTGCTGTTTCCAGCAGGTTATGGTCCCTACTTAAGTTTGCGTATTGTGATTTTTACCGTGATTTTTATTCCGTATTAGCTCTATCTTTAGTTTAGGCGTGCCCATCTTCGTCGTAGTGGCCTACGGAATCTAATTCTCGCTATCACTTGGAACGTGCGGTGGTCTCGGGACATTACGGCAGAGTGGTGTCCGCATTCTTCACACGTTCGCTTTATTTCCGCGGATCTTATTCCGCGATGGCTTTCGCAAGTATTTTGCAAGGGACGGTATCGATATCTTGATATTACGATATATCGGAAATATTATATCAATCGATAACCGCATTTTCAGAGTTATTCATATCAATCGATAACACTTTGGGTAGGTATTCATATCAATCGATAGTGTTTGGGGGTTTTTACATCGATTTATCGATGTCGGATTTTCCGCATCATATCGGTATGCGCCGTAGTTGGACCCCGATATCGCGATATCGAGCATACGATATCGATAATTTGACCAAGGCAAGGGACAACGGGACATGGATTGTTAAGATCTGTGGCACCAACCGTATTGAATAGTACAACTTGGTGCGTAAATGATATGTGGTGTGAGAGATTTGTGGTATGCGGAACTCTGCCACTTGGGCCCAATACTAGAATGTCCTAGTGACACAGTGAAAACGCTGAACGCCGTAGGGTTTGAGCGAGGCAATCGGGTATATCAAAAGATAGAAATGAATACACGACTCTCAGGCTATCTAAGCTCTGAGGCCGTCACTAGGCAATCATATCGTGTGTCACAGTCTAAGCTACCGAAGTCGAACTACTGAGTACAGGTAGGAAGTCACTGTACTGTCACTGTCACTGTCATACGTCATACGTGATACTGAACTACTGAATCTCAGCACACCACCTCGGCTGAGGTGGCACAAGAATGTGAAACAGGTAGCTAATGCAAACTAAGAGGTCCCCGTCCACGGATCAGGACAACATCAACCAAAGGGCCGACCTGCCGCCATCCCCGCTTCCGGCTAACCCTCTAAACCGAATGCTAAAGTACTAGTATATGCATGCCAACTAGGTGGACTGCCACAAGGATATGAAAATAGTGACTGGTCTCCGCCAGATCTCGCTCCCCGATAGATACTCTCATCTGATACTGCTCAGCTCGACGGTCAATCAGTACTCGAGGTCATAGAAGATGTCAAAGAGGTACAGGATGTAGTCAAAGGCCAGAATCCAGTCAGATGTGCTTAAGGTCAGAGTAGAGCTGTCGGTGTCTAAGGTCTCATAGGGCAGGTCATAGGTACCAGTCTGTCCACGAACACAAAGTCCAGTCCAGAAGGGCACCACGTCAAAGGGCATCAATCCAGTCAGACCAGAAAGACCCCTTGCCCGACCGCTGCCGGCCCATAGGCCTGCAGCTCAGCCGGACAGAGGACCAGAGAACCTAGGAGTCACCCGCACCACTGGGGTGCGGGCGGATCACGTCCATGAAGGACTCGATCATGCTGATGATCACCCGCACCTTGTCCTTGAGCCCAGGAAGAGGCTTGGTGAAGATATCAGCCAGGTTGAGTAAAGTGTTGATGTAAACAGGCACTAGGTACCCAGCACACACCCACCCCCGAAAGCAGTGAAAACGGATCAACACATGCTTAATCTTGGTGGATAGCATGACATTCCTCAGAATGGAGGAGGCCGCCTGGTTGTCAATCATGACAGCCACCGGGAGCTCCAGCCTGGGAATGAAGGGTCCAGAGGTACCATACATGCCAGACCGCTGAGAGTGGTACTCCCGCGGACCGTCCTCGTAGCCCGTGCCATCATATGGTACTGGCACCGCGTGAGGCAGGGCATACAGGCTGCTGTCAGGAACAGGCTCAGCCTCCTGGTAGTGTAGGGGGGAGGCGGGGCCCATCTGACCATGACCCATAGCATGATTCTCGAAGAACGTGACCGCCCTCTGCATCCAAGAAGTGTCAGCTGCAGGGAAGGCCGTAGACAGAGCCAGAGCAGACACACCCGGCTCCTGCTGCGTAATTCTGATAAAGCCGAACATCTCCACAATCATATGGATAGCAGACATGGCCCGCTGCCCAACCACAGAGGCGGCCACATACTCAGATCCAGTGGAGGACATCTCAGCATCAGTCTGGCGGGCACATACCCAATGAAGGACCATGCCGTTGAGGAATACAATGCCTCCCGAGTAGGAGAGGCACCCGTTCAGTTTGTCACGAGCATGGTCAGCATCCGAATACACCTGGATTGTGAGCACAGAAAGCGGTGCACTGGGGTAAGCATAACGGATACGGTAGTGCCGTGTGAAGTATAGATACTGAGCCACTCTCTGAAGTGCCTCCCAGGCCTGAGCCGAGGGGCATGAGGAGAACTGTGCCAGATATATGACCGAGTAATACACATCCGGCCTGGTGCACCGTGCAATCCACAGCAGGGACCCAAGCAGTGAGAGATACGGGGTGACAAGGGTGAGATCAGGGTGCTCCGGCTTCTGGATAACGAGGTTCACATCCATCGGATTGTGAAAGGTTTTGGCCGGAAGCTTGAACTTGGACATGAGCTCCTTGATCTGCCTGGTTTGGGACAGTGCAATGCCCCACCGATCATAGTCAACCGCAAGCTGCAGGACGGCTGTCATACGGCCAAGATTCTTGCTCTTGAATGCCGCCTGGAAAGCTGCCCAGAAAGCCTGGTGGAAGGCATCATCACATGTCAGCCCGAAGTCATCCACGTAGACAGCCACGAAGGCCACGAACACAGAGGTCACAATATAGTACAGGCACGGGTCATATGTGGACTGGGTGAAGTGCATTCCCTGATAGGTGAAGGACTTCATGAATTTGTTGGCCAGCTTCTGCCAGGAAGCACCAGCCGTCCGTAGCCCGTAGAGAGCATAGAGCAGCTTGGCATATCCATATCTGCCCTTATACATATACCCAGAGGGGAACCGCACATATATGGGAACCTCCAGACGGGCATGAACAAAGGCCTGACTGACGTCAAAGTGATAGACCATAACCCCCATACCAGCAAAGATAATAGACAGGATGAAGAGAAGGCGGAAGGTGGGCAGGTCTGCTACCGTGCATGCGGTCTCAGCTTGGGTGTAGCCCCAGTGCCATGTGGCAGCCACGGCCATCCGAGCTTTATGAATTTGGACGGGCGGTAGACCATCCCGTGGCTTCCAGGGCTTATTCAGCACAAAGATGGTGCTGGTGGCGATCTCACCGTCGGGTAGCACCTCCACCGGTTCTATCTTACCCTGGTCAATCAGAGGCTGCACCTCCCCACCGGTAATAGCCTCCTCCCACTGAGCCCCATCAGGCATAGACAGTGCCTGGCGGTACCCACCCGGCAGTGGCAGATCAGGAGCTGCAGTGTGGTACAGGCGCTCGGCGAGGTCAGCAGAGATATGACTGAAGCTGAGTGTGCCGCTGGCTGGCAACGTACCGACCGTGTCCTCTGGTGGGACCACATAGTGCGGAAGGAGCCACTGGTCCTGCTCCGGGTGGTCGGAGAAGGGAAGGTGGCAAGCACTGTGGGTATCAGGGAACACCACCAGACTGGCACGGAGGTCCATGGCATAGGCACGTGGGGCAGTCACATCACCGTAGGCCATAGGCCGGAAGAGCACCCCATAGGACCTGGACCGCCTCATGTCCGTGGACACAATGAGTGCCGGATACAGCGGATCACCGCGGGCCTCCTGAGCCTTAGCCAGAGTCCAGAGCGGGTAGTGTTGATTGACACAGTCAATGACCCTGCGGCGGTCCAGCCAGTGGACCAAGTCAAACCAAGCAGTGCCCGCAGGGTCAGCCATGACATACTGCTGGGCGGTGGTCCAGAAAGTGTCTGCTGAAACCAGTGTCAAGCAACTGCACGGTGGCATAGGTCTCACCGTCCCGGGTGTCATAATAGGCAGCCACGGAATGGACTGTCACCACCATGTCAGTGGTGTAGTCCTTCCACGGCTCCGGCCTGTCACTGGGCACGGGTGCGGAGTGCTGCTCGTCGGGAGCGGGGGCAGGGAACGATGACATCACCTGCCCGAACTCTGAGTAGTTTCTGATGAAGTCTGGCCGGCCCTCGGAAACAACCTTGTTCCTCTCCAGGTCCAGTACCTTGTAGGCCGAGGACCTGAGGCTGATGCCCACAAACCGCCCCTGCCAGGCCCGGGGGGTCCGCTTCTTGGAGACCCCCGGATGGCGGGCCCGCATCTGCTGAGCATCCATGGCCACAGTGCACAGGGTGCCGAATATCTCGATACGGGAGTAGGTAAAGTGATAGCCCATAAGGTGATAGAATGGCACCACGGCGTCCCGCCCATGAGGCAGGATATCCCATAGCAGGCAGGCATGACTGTCTGCAAGAGGCCAGTAGGTGAGGTCCATACCGGCTGTCTCCAGGAGTGCACGGGAGACCGACGAGATCTTACCAATCACATATTCAGCCATGAAGTTCTGCCAGTGCAGGGTGGGTGACGACTGCAGGTGTTTGATGCCATGGTGTTTGTACAGAGCCTGTGCTGCAGGGTCACACAGCTCCGGGGCACAATCAGTGCGGAGAACCAGGCCAGTGCAGGCAAAGCCGTGATGAACAACATCTGCCAGGAACTGAGCCAGAATGAAGCTGTATGCCGACTTCTCAGCAGAGAAGTAGCAAAGTGTAAACCTCACAGTGAACTCCACAAAGGTCCAGCGGTACCTCGACCCGTCATAGCCAATAGGCGTGATCGGGCCTGTAGCATCAGCAGCCCACATAGACCCAGGCTTCTGAGCTCTGTATCTGTCAGCCGGAGGGTGCTTCGGACTCGGCTGCACTGTCCGCATACGGGCACACACAGCACAGGCCTCAGCACAGGTCCTGTGAGACAGCAGCTGCTCCCGGGTAACTGTAGTGCCAGGCCGGGCGATGTCAACACCAAGGTCCATGAGCTGAGCCAGCCTGAGACCATGAGCATGAGCATATGCGGAATGGCACCACCTCTCAGGGGTGAACCTCATGGACGTGTACTGATCACGGTAGATGATAGCCACCGGGAACGGGGTACCAGCAATGAAGACACGGTCCCCCCCGCCCTCCGAGCCAGCCGACTGAAGGGGCCGTCCAGCATAGGTGTGCTCACGACGGTAGCTGAATATGCCCTCTGTGCCAGCCGGATACACATGTAGCACCTCCCAATGAATAAGGTGCTGCCTGAAGGTACTGAGGTGTGACTGGGGAATCAAGGAGGACTGGGGAATACCGTGTGCTCGGGGTCGGTTGCAAAGTCCCGGTTGGCCTTCTTGAGCATCCGCTCACA
The DNA here is from genome assembly GCA_001247695.2 of Cymbomonas tetramitiformis. Lineage (NCBI taxonomy): Eukaryota > Viridiplantae > Chlorophyta > Pyramimonadophyceae > Pyramimonadales > Pyramimonadaceae > Cymbomonas > Cymbomonas tetramitiformis. The sequence continues at coordinate 24,177 of LGRX02001425.1, forward strand.
GGTGAGTCTGTCAAAGGGCGGGTTGCCATATATATAGGCACCGGCCCAGAGGTGACCCCAGCAGGAATCAGACAGTGAATACCTGACTGGGCAGGTCTGGTTGTTACCCACGCCGGGGGGGAGGTCGTCTCCGAAGAGGGAGATGTCAAAGTTGTGTTCCCCGGTCTTGGCCAGTGCAGCGGCGAGCCCTTCAGGAAAGCCCACTTGGCATACTCTGAGCGTGCCCACATCCAGTCACAGATCTCACCGGTGCGGACACGTGAGACAGTCTGGGTGAGTGCACTGGCTGCCCCCTCAGGGACCTCCGCCCACATATAGTCTGTGCCAGAGTCAATGATCCGATAGATACGGCCAGTAGGCAGGTGGATGTAAGTGAGGGACACAAGGTCAGGGGACCCGAAGCCGAGGGAAAGCATAACCCGAGAAGACAGGAGAGTGCGGCAGCCGGCTTTATAGTGTGAGTTTGGGAGAACGAAGTGGTCGATGGCTCCGTCCTGGATACAGACCCCATACAGATGGAATGTCACAGTAGCATCCGTCCTGTGAGACCCAGCCGTGACCATGGTGAAGGCCACCGTACGGGTGTAGTCCACGTCGGTGCAGGCCGACAGGTCCCCGCACATGACACATGTGGCTCCAGAGTCACACACGATGCCCCTGTCAACCCGGACGGGTGCAGGGACAGCACTGGCCAGAGAACTGAACCCAGAAGCAGCCCACTCCTCGTCGGGCACATATAACGGAACTGACTCTGCACTGCCATAGACCAGAATACCAGTATAGCCAGCGGGTACCAGAGGGTAGACCACTGTAACTGACCCAAGCTGACCAGACAGTACACCAAGCTCCACAGAAGCATACGTACCCACAGCATAACCAGAGACCAGACATAAGCCGGTATCACCGGTAGCCAGTCCATCAGCTGAGAAAAGCTGACCAGCAGAACGGCCGACGGACCCCCCTGCTGGCGGGGTAAGCTGACTGACTGACTGACTGACTGACTGCCTGACTGACTGCCGCAGACCCAGAGAGTACCCAAACAGTAGTGCCGAGGTACACAGAGCCAGGCTACAGATAACCAGAACAGCAGTCCAGACTGGTGAGGAGCGGCGAGAGGTACGGGGCTCACCCGCCGGAGGCTGGGTTGTTGAGGGCTGGGGCCCGCCCGCTGGTGACTGCCGGTTGACAAGGTGTCGCCAGGTGCGTACGGGAGTCCTGGCACCAACGGCAGGAAGACAAGCCGAGATAGCCAGACCCCAGGTGATAGCATGCCAAAGCACCAGAGCCCGTGGGTGCACCTCCAGCACAGCACCGGAGGCACCACCAGACTGCACCGCATCTGCCGTGCCAGAGAATGCTAGAATGCACAGCAGACTCATGTACATGAAGTGACCCGCCCCATAGGGCCTGCGGCCCGGGCCACCCGGACCCCTGGGCCGGGACTGCGGTGCCGTGCTCACCAGCTGCACAGCTCCAGGGAATTCGGTGTTGGTTGTTGTGATCTGCACGTCGGCTGCCGGCACCGCTGGCTGCTGTGGCTCAACACTGAAGTGCTGCAGAGACACTGCAGGGTCCGGAGGCTGGTGCACGGCAACATGGAGCTGAGTAGGTGTCATCTCACCGTCGGGGCAGTCCCCATCGTCAGGGTCCTGGTACGAGTTGAAGCGGTTGACAGCGTCGTAGTACTGCTCCTCCGAGCGGCCACATGAGTCCCAGATAGCCCACTCCGACTCAGTCCACGGCTCCTCACTGTCAACGGCAGAGTGTGGCACAACGGCAGCCGCCTGAGCCGCGGGGAGGTCAAGCGGTGCCTCCCCGAGCTCCAATGAGTAGGAGTATAAGCATGACTCATACACCTCCTCCTCCGGATCGAGGAAAGCCGCATCCAGCTCTGACAGGATGTCCGCAATAGGCGTGCCCTCGGGGTGGAACCCCGCCACATGCGCACTCTGCACCCCTCCAGGGCAATCACGGCGGAAGTGAGGGCCGCCACAGTCCCAACACTGGACCGTGTGGCGGCCCTGTGCATCCCGTGTCACCCGCAAGGCAGTCGGTGAACCACCGGATGCAGGCTGCCGCTGCCCCTGAGTCCGCGGTGGAGGGGCATGAGGGGAAGGGTGAGAGCCCTTCCTGTGCCCCTTCATGTTCTGTTGTCGATTCTTCCCGCCGCGGGCCGGTCTGGCGCGGGGAGCTGTACCCCTGTCGCCCCCAGACCGGTGAGCACCCTGTCCGGCTGCCTGCGGCTGAGCATCCCGAGTCTGTGGCGGGTGTCTGGGCTCGTCACGCCTGCGGCCACCAACAATGCGAGTCTGCGGGATGCCCGCACGGGCCAGAAGGGCGGCAGAAGGGGACTCCCCAGAGAGAAGTGAGGCCGCCAATGCGGAGACCCCATCCTTTTTCTTCTTCTCTTTAAGCAGTTTCTTTTCCTCTGTTTTCTGTTGGTGAAAGGCCTTTACAGCCAACGTGAACTGCTGAATCCCGAGAGCCCGCTTCTCCCTGCCCTCGGCCGTCTTAGAACTCCACTCCTGCAGAAGATCCTTATAATACAGAGGGCACATGCGAAGGGTGAGGAGGTCCAAGGCGAATCCCACACCCCACACATCGTCAGGCTCTACACCAGGTCTGAGCTCGGACCGGATAGCGGTGTGGTGCTGCATGAAACCCTTAATATAGGGCTCGGGGTCAACATCCTCCAGCAGCTCAATCGCCGGAGCTGTCTCGAACAGGTAGCCATGGGAAACCCACGGCCTGCGTCGCCTGGCAACGGCCCGGCAGATGACGAGCCATGCACGGCGCCCATCATCCGGAGACACCGTAGCCGACTCCTCAATGAGCCGAAGGCATGATCCACGCACCAATGACGTCAGGATGCGGTAGAGAATACGAGTGGCCTCAGGAAGAACAGTCGTGGTGAGGTCTGTCGGGTGGAATACCGTGGCAAACTGGAGATTGAAGTCAGTTAGCTGGGTTTTTACCGCTTGACTGAAGCGGTCCAATGCAATTTCCCGAGGCACTTGGCCTTTGATCTTGTCGATGTCGAAAACCCACTCCGATGCTTTGATGTGAGTGGGCCGGCACTGGTCTCGAACTTGCTGGATGATGCTGGCTCGGTGACCAGGCTCGCGGAGAATAGTCTGGCAGTCTTTAAGAAACTCCCTGACAATCACAGCACCGCCTGTCTCATCACCCGCAAGTGGGCGATGCTTCACAGGTGTAGGGGGCACAGGCTCCTCAGGGCCGTCGCTGAAGGGAAGCGCCCTCCGCGTGTCGATCCCAGCCGGAACCGGAGTGGTGAATCCATCAGAAGGATCCACGGCAGCCATGGCAACCGTAAGCGAAGCACCGAAGGGATGAAACCCTAACGATAAGGGTGAGCCCCCCTCAAGGAAGGGGCCAAATCCAAGATAAATTCAAAATCTGCTCCGATGCCCACGAAACTCGGTAACACGGCCGGTAATGGTGAAGTAAAAACACCCTCCAAAGGAAAATGTCTGAGCTCAAGTGGTCCGCAAGTTACAAGCGGTCAAAAACGGCCAAGTCGCCCGCAAGATTTCAAGATCCGCTCAAAGTTCACAAACAAGCGGCAAGCGTGGCAAATTAAGGTAAAATGATACGGGTAAAGACGTATAGAGTAGTGAGGGAAAATGCGGAGCGGCGGGGGTGGGCGGAAAGTAGGAGAGTAAGGTCGAGGTCTCCGCGCTTGTCGATGTCCGAGGTCATGGCCTTTTGAACGTGTCGCGAACCACTCAGTACCAAACTCTGCGCAATGCTGCATACCATCGGGGGCCCCAGCGCTCTCTGACCCATCTTCTCCGTACTCTCCTCCGCCACTCGTCGCGCTTACCTCTCCATCCACACAGTCAGTTGTGCCGCGAAAACGCGGCACCCCGCAACATTCTACCTACTCAGCCACGCTCGCCCCTCTACAGCTTTAGCCAGCCATTTAGTGGCTTTGAATCAAAACCACTTTAGGCAAGTGGTGGGCCTATAGCCTACTAGAATGTCCTAGTGACACAGTGAAAACGCTGAACGCCGTAGGGTTTGAGCGAGGCAATCGGGTATATCAAAAGATAGAATGAATACACGACTCTCAGGCTATCTAAGCTCTGAGGCCGTCACTAGGCAATCATATCGTGTGTCACAGTCTAAGCTACCGAAGTCGAACTACTGAGTACAGGTAGGAAGTCACTGTACTGTCACTGTCACTGTCATATGTCATACGTGATACTGAACTACTGAATCTCAGCACCCAATGCCCATCTCTTTTATCGAACCGGGGTGCTTTTCGTAGTTAACACCTTAATCTATATATCTTATAGGCAGGAAGATATCACCAATTAACGATTGATAATTTAGGACAGCATGTCCTTGCGATAATATTCCAAATTAAACTGACTTACTTTTTGGCTAGCAGCCACTTTCGTTTCAGAATAGCAGAGCAGCGGGTCCGATCGAATCGACGCTCTATTCCTATCTACCAATGGCAATCAGCTATTTCAACGATCTTATCTCAAAATATTAGAATTCCGTGTCACCGGGCCATCAGTAATGCAGCAAGGAAATATCTACTTATCAGATTGCTTCACTGTCTAGCTTAAGAGCAATTCTATCGTTGATGCCTCTTCCTACAAGGTGCCACGTCCACTTCAGCTTCTTCCTCAGAATCGTCTGGTACCTTACCTTACCTTACCTTACCTTACCTTAGTCAATCAGCAGCAGCAGCAGCAGCAGCAGCAGCAAAGCTCGAATCCCAACGGGCGACGCAGTCGATTTTTCGATCTCACGATCGCCAGACGCCAACGATGACAGTGCCACTGCAGTCGCGTACATTTATCGCGACGCCACCCACGCGTTATGGCATGGCATGCTGGGAAGCAAAAAGCAGAGCACTATCGCGCACATGATCCTACGGTCAGATAGTGTAATGGCGAAAATGATCTAAACATCGCATGGCCGACGCGATGTTCGGAAATCAGATAGATTCGCGTTTACATTGCATAGCAGACGTGATGATCGAGAAATGTCAAATCATTAATGGAATGACAGACTCGATGTTCATGTTCGGATCTCTCGAGTGCGCCACGTCGGCAAGATAAATAATCCCATCGACCGTCAAATGCGCCTAGTGGAGATCTTAATTTAAGATCGACCGGGTGTGCTAGGACAACACACGGTGTCATGCGCGGATGATTGTCTCAGCAATGTCATACATGCCAGAAGTGTCATACGCGCCTTACAGCATTAGCGCCCGAGACCCCTATTGAGGAAGAGACCCCCCTTATATGGGAGTACACAGTACCACTGTACTGTGTAATAATCTGACATGTAGAATACTGGCACATCATACTGCATGATAATGTGGTACAAGCATATGATAGGTTGATGAGACTTGGCCATGCTGACTAGGATTACCTCAGAGAGCTGAGTGAATAAGTAATGGCCAAGGCCAAAGAAACAGTTGAGATTTCTAGAGTAAAAACAGCCGCATGGCAAAAGTCAAATATAATACCTAATTCTTACATGCAAGTATATGTAGTAAGTCTAGACATAGCAGTCCTATGTCTAAAGAGCTGACCTAGCAGTACCTAGGCAGTTAGTCATTATATGCAGTCCATATAAGACCCCCATCAGTAGTTACAGTGCCCTGTGAGGAGCAGTCCTCCCACAAAATGGTATCAGTGTGCTACGCACCACCACCGCCACCGCCGCTTCCACAAAAATTTTCTGCTTTGAGATTGTAACTTTACCGCCGAATTTACGCGTGCCTCAGTTTTTCGAGTGGAATTTGAGCTCTCGAGTTGTTGGCGCGTTGCGTAACTTTGGGGTCAACACTGGCCAAAACGTCGTTTGCGACTTCCTGCAGCGAGATGACTTGTGGCACTCTCGGGAATTCTTCTTCAAATTACTTGTAAAGACGTAATCTTTCTTCGCGAGTTACTTCATGATGGTTTCTTCGTGCAACTGCGCGTGCTTTGCAGTCTTGGCTGCTGTGAGTGCCTAGTGCGCACGCAGTTCTTCGCTCGGATGTTCGCTGTGGCGTTTGTTCCTCAACAACAAAGATTCTTAGAATTGTCAAATCAAGGTAAGGTTTGCGCGGAGTCCAAAAATGCAAAAACTTTTCAAAAATCTTTTATTTGATAAATAGGTTGCCCAGAGCACCCTGTACATATTGCGCACTTCAGGTATCAAATTGACCACGTTAATGAAAAGTTATGGTCGATACCGCTCGGTCACCCCCCATACTTAACCATACTTAAGCGCAAACTTAAATCGCTCGTATCTTAAAATCTAGATTTTGAAAAGTTTTTGCATTTTTGGACTCCGCGCAAACCTTACCTTGAAATGCAGCGTATACTTTCTTCGCGCTGTGATCTGTGATGGAAAATTTCAGCTCGCCATGGAAGAGGTCCTACTGTGGCACAGTGTGCCACAAATAAAGTAGCCCCGGGCTATCTTTCGTCTTGCGTTCGCTCTGCGCCTGGGACTTGCAATTCACCTTTACAAATTATGGCAATTTTTGCGGGTGCTGCTTAAATTCGGGTTTGAGAATGGTCGAAATTCTACTTCTGGCTGCTGGCCCTTGTGTTCGCACTCTGACGCGCTAGTCAGCGACTCGTCGTTTTTCTTACTCGCTGGCAGTTTTGCGCCGTTAATTCTTCTCGGGAATTGTGCCAATTGGTCAGTGTTTTCCGCGGGATCTTCGTCTACTCTCTGCTCTGCGATTGGAATGTGTGCGCAACGTTCTTCTATGGCTCGGAATTGGCGTGATGCAGCTTCGAATTAGCGCTATTCCGCTGGCGTGCGTGTTCTTCGTCACGTGTCTTTGCGGCTGCGCGGGATTGCGCAAATTTATGCTGAGGAATTCGAGAATGTTCTTTGAATTTGCAGATGCGGCTTACTTGCGTTGCCCTTAACGCGCTCTTAGCAGTAGCTAACCCTAGGTGGTATCGCGCTGCAGCGTTGCTTTGACTTCCGTGGGCCGATCGTTGACCAATTTTGCTCAATTTGTTTTCGTCTTACCTCTTCGAGTTCGCTGGAAAACTTTGGTTGGGATTTGGTAACGGCAGTTGTTTATTTGCTGTTGGGCCTGGCTTCTGCGTCTTCGAACTTGACACTATACGCCTGTACGGCGGAAGCGCTGGCAGATTTTTCAGAATCAGATTGCTGCGTTTCTCCACCGACTTAAGCAACTTTTTCAATGTCCTCTTCACGGCGGGCTTCTTCGCTGTATATTCCGCCTCAGCGGCGCTCGGGGGTGGCGGGTGCTGCTTCTGGGCCCTCCGGGCTCTCCAGCTCGGCCCGGGTGTTTGAGCACCGGGGATTGGATGGGCTTGGGGCTTTGGGGCCCACCCCGTACTTTGTCCCGGAGTGGGAGGCGCCAGCCGGGGCGCGGCGGGGCAGCAGGGGGGGGGAGCAGTACAACGTTCTCTGGAGGGCGAATACGCGCTTTTGGCGAGCGCGCCTCTACCTCAAGAGGAAAGTCGCACCCAAGCATCGCTGCCTGCCACGCCCACGAATTTCCCCGACGGCTCGCGTGACTCTCCTGGGCTGGTATCTGCCACTGTACGTATGTTTGAGTGCTACTCTACACCCCAGCAGCGTGCAGGGGGTGCAGGTGCCTCAGGTCTACAACGTAGCCAACCAGCTCTCGAGGAGCTCAACACGGTCGCTATAGCCACCGCTCATAATTTGAGATCATCTCCTCATAGCGAAGCTGTAGTTGACCATTTGCCTCTAGCACCAGAGCATCACGTTGGAAACCTGACCCATGAGAGCAACATATTTACGCCGAGGCGTGAAAGTGCACCTCCAAGTGGCGAGCGCGGTTTGTCAAGCGTGAACGAGTGGAGCGTCAGGCTGGCACGCCAAGCTGTAGCGGTGGATATTCTAGCTGTATGTGCGTTGCGTAATTGGTGGAGTACTTGGACAGCACGAGTGCTCAGCGGGCGTGTTTCATCTGCGCTTATGACATGGCGCCTACGTGCCCGTCTCGCACGCATGCGTGTTTCCCTAACAGCATGGCACGAGCGAGCTCACCGCAAGAATCAGGTCCAACGCAAAAAGCAAGCTTTTGCTGGACACGCAAGTTCACGATTGGCGTCCCGGCTCTTGAGTGCATGGCGAGAAGAACAGCGTCGTGTAAAAGAGATCACTCTCGAAATCACGGTGTGCAACATCGCCCGGTCCGAGTTCTACGTGAGGAAGTGTATGAAAGCGTGGAAGGCTACCGTGGACTTCGCTTCCAAGTGCACCACCTTTGCGGTCCAGCGTGAACAACATGTGAAGCGCGAAGTCCTCCACGAGTGGTCAGCTCTGACGGACACGCCTGACGTGACCCCGAAACAATGGGCGACCTTGCGTAGACATCTTCGCCGCCTGTGTGGCCAAGAAGACTCCATTGCTGCAATCACATGGGAGGTGCAGCTGAGAACGAAGAGTGGAGAGCAACGCGTGATCCCATCTCGTGGACTCCTTCTGTCGCATGTTACCTCAGCAAGCCACCATTATCATCACCTCCACTCTGCACGACCACTCGTCACGACCATCCCAGCCAACCGGCCTGCAAGGCTGGTGCGGTTGGGAGTGAGCGTCGAGGAGGTGATAAAGACTCTAAGGCGTACAACCACTTTGGGAGCAAGTGTTCAACAGCATGGCGTACAATCTGTACCTAGCCGCAACCCCTATGGCGTCTTGTCGTCTGAAGATGACTCCACGATCGATGAGGAAGACGTTCATTCCGCTGACTCCGCCCCACAACCACCTCGATCAAAAGCTTCATCCGCCCCACGACCCACACAACGAGAACGTGCTGTACGTGTCCAGGCTTTGACGGAGTTAGCCCACAAGAAGGAGGTGGCGAAGCAGGAGCGGAAGCGGCAGAAGTTGGCCAAGCGCAAGCTCGCCAAGGCTCGACGTCGCAGTGACGAAGGTAAACTGATGTACGACTCCACCTCTACGTCCAGTGAGGAGAAGTCCACACTTTCATCGTGTCAAACATCTTCTACTGAAGCGCTCTCCTCTGACGCCTCGCACACCTCTTCATCTAGGAGCTCTCGGCAAAAGGGTGGACGCCAACGGCGGCGCCAAGCTCAAGTCACGCGACACGAGCGGCAACTACGAGAGCTGCAAGAGGAGACCGAACGAGTCGCGTTGGATGCGGCCACTGCGCACCAAGCGCAGCTCACAGCGTTGCGCATGGACATGCACAATGCCGTGGAGGAAGCAACTCGGATGCAGCAGGAGCTCCGCACCAAGGTGTGCCAAGAAGCGCGACAGGCCGCTCTCGAATCTGCTGAGGAGCAGATAGCGCGCATGCAGCATGCCGCGGACGCTGTCTCACATCAGCATGAACAAGCTGTAGCATCGCAGGCGGAGGAAGCTGCGCGTCATCACCAACAACTTCGAGAAATGCAGCGCGCCGCGGAAGAGCAACGCCAACAACTTGACCAGGCAGCTCGAGATCAACGACTGCTGGAGCAACAAGTGGCGGAGAGCAAGATGGTGGTGCAGGCCGCACTTGAAGCCGCTGACGGACGAGCGCACTCACGGCCAGAGCAACCACCTAATACCCCCGCGAGCTATGCGACCGTCACAAGTGATGCTCAAGAAGCTGAACACGAGGCTCTGATGGTGCCCCCGTCGGCCACGACTGTTGACGTACGGGGCCACAAAGGCGTGACGTTCGAGGAGGACGCCTCCACGCGTGCATCTTCCCCCACGAGTGTGCATGACCGCCTGGCCAAGGTGGACTGGCGATCCATAAGCGCGCCCGCTGCCGTTGCCATCCGGGCGCGTGTGGAGGAGCGGTTAGCTGGCCACGCGGGCAACCTCGAGGCGGAACGTATGTTCTTCGATGTGGCGAGAAAGTACCGAGACCATGACTTGGCGTCAGGGAGCGGGCCACCGATCTCGGATGCACCGGCTTCCCAACTCCCTCGACCACCTCACTTGGGCACAGCAGTGATCCAGAGCGTGCACGACGAGGTCGCGTCCAGCACCACCAACATCCCATGCTCAAGATGTTCTCGCAGCCCGCAACCTCCGGTAGCCATCTGGAGTTGTGACGTGATGACGCTGTCAAACATGTCTGTCGCCGCTCAACTTGTGCCCTTGTGCATCTATTGCACACGAGGAGTTTGGCCGGGTGCGTTCGATCAATTCCCCACAGTGAGCCCGAAGCCGCTGTCCACGATCGTGGGCGGGGGTGGCGGAGGCGACGGCGGAGGCGATGACGACGATGACGACCAAGGGGGACCTGGTGGGCACCAAGGGGGGGGGAATGGGCCGCCTAACGAGCCTAACCCTGACGAACATGGCGACCGCCCCTCACGAGACCCTGGAGGGTCCAACGCGCGTCGTGGCGGCAGCGGAGGGGGAGGAGATGACGACCCTGATGACGAGACGTCCTATAGCTTTGGCTCTAGCAGAAGGTCCTCGTACAACGACGGCAGGCAGCAACGAGAGGAGTACACGAGGCACTCGTATGCCCTCAAGGCCGCGAAGGACATCATGTCCTTGTACTCAGCACCGCTGGAGGGGTCCACGAACCCCTTCGGCCCGCTGCTGCGATTCGTGGACGAGTTCGACAGGTGCTTAGCCCTTCCAGTGGTGCTCCTCGCGATGAACACCCCGTGCAACGTGCCCAACGGAGCGTTCGAGTTCGGAGAGCCGATTCTCTCGGTGCATATCTTGTTGAAGGAGATCACCCAGCATTGCTTCCCTACGCCTAGCTCCGAAGGAACGGAGCTGCGAGGGGTTCTCCTGGATGCCGAGGCGGACAAGTCGTTGAACCTTGAGAAGGTCATTGTGCCGCTGGCGAAGCTGATCGTGCCGCTGAAGAGTGAAATGGCCAGCTTGGGCTCGTTCCTACGCCGAGTACGCCAAACTCAGGGACGCATGGCGACACCGCGCAAGGTACGCGAGTTTTGGGATGGACTACATCTCGCCCATCGCGTGGTGACCATGTTGGCGACACACGAGCTTACCACTCCAGTCCCGGAATCCGACCTCCTGGACGTCTTCCTCTCGGGCTTATCCGCGGAGGTACGGAAGGAGGCGTTCGAGATTGCAGAGCGGAAGGGGACCCCCTTGATCCTCCTCGACCGCGCCCTTCCAGCCAGTCGACGCCTAGCGCTGGAATACGCCATTGAGGCGGAGTTGCATTTGAACAACGCGACGAGTAGGAGAGCGCCAGTGCAGCTACTGGCGGCGGTGGAGGTCTCGGAGGAGCTGCTAGCTCTGGCCGAAGATCGTCCCGCGGGTGCAACTCCTACTGGGCAACGTCTGGGCTCCCCGGAGTACACTGGTTGCAGGTTGTGCCAAAGCAAAGAACACTATGCTCGAGAGTGCCCACAGGCTGCTCTTCGTAAGAAGGAGTGGGCCAAAGCACTTCTGGCTGAAACCTTGGACATGATCATGCACGAAGTGGAAACGGATGAATACTGCGACGTGCTCAACGCGGTGTTGCCAAAGGAACTAATGGATTTTGCCGCGGAGGACTCCCTCGAGCTCGGAGTACCCTCCAAGTCCTAATGAGCTCGGGCTGTGGAACCCCACATCCCCGCGATGAGCCCCCCTCCTACAGTAATCGCCCATATTTAAGAAAACAGGGATTTTCGGCCAGCCAGCCGTACTCATCCCCCACCCCCCCGCCAGCGTCAGCGTCATAAGAGAACTCGAAGAATAGTAAGCCATTTCCCTTCAATTAGCCAGCTATTTTCTTAAATTTTCATTAGTAAACGCTTAAAACGGTCATAATTTCAGGAAAAATCGCCTGCGGCGCCAGCACAAAGGTTGCTTATTTCGGGAATTTTCTTAGCCGAAAAAACCAGCCAGCCGTACTCATCGAGTTGGG
>LGRX02001426.1:0-18727 GCA_001247695.2 Cymbomonas tetramitiformis
TGCCCTACTTTTCAAATCTTGCAAAGCTGAAAGCCGATTCGTGTGCTTAGGACAGCTCAGGTCTTCCTCAAAATTATCGCTGTCTAGTTCGATCACAGTGTGCTTGTTTTGTTTAAGAGCGACGAAATACAAAATTGGAATTTTGTTTTCAATTATACTATACGCAACACGTCTTTCTGTAAGAAGATGACCTCCTTCTACAGTCGTAGAGCTGTATTGAGGAAAACTGTAAATCATTTCTTCACCCATATCGTTTGGGTCTTCAGGGTGGATTATTATTCGCAAGGTGTCTGCAGGATTGTCGGATTGTAGCGTTCTAATAATGCTCCACTTGTGGCCAAGGTACAACTGGAAAGTATGATTTTCCCTCAGTGCTTGAAATGTTTCTGCTGTCGCCATACTGAAATGAGAGAAATTGGCTGTCAACTGTGAAAGGGGTGTGTGTGAAAGAACTTTGGAAAAGTGATGTAACTTTAGCAAAATATTGTAAGTCATTTCTGGCGGCTGAAAATGACATGTCAAATATCGATGACGATTTCCGTCAAAAATGACATCTGCTGTCGCTTTCTGATTCGGTCTGTTCAGATCAAGGATTTAATTTTAAGATATGCTGGTGTCATTTGCGCTGAAATCGAGAATCGATCGATTCAGTAAGATAGAAATTCTCCGTTGACTCGCAAGTTCATATCATTTTCAGAACGAAAGAAACGGCTTCATAAGCTAATGACGGCTAATTTTGACGAAAATATGTTTTCTATTCCTTTAGATGAGGGTTGCGAGATTATCTGCAAACCGTGCCCGGGAATAGTTATTGAAGATTCTATGGAAATAGGGGCTGACTTTTTTGATAATGAGCCAATTCCAAGCACAGCCCCGAGCGCAAATACGCAATTGGTTCTTTGGAAAGCGCCTTTGACGTCTAGATCGGAAGTTAGCTCTAATTCTTCACGCGTTTCCGGGACACGCGCTTTGCGCGAAATTGACTTACAAGAGATAAAAAGCAAACTAGAATCAGAATTTTCAGAGACAAGTTTAGACTTGCTTAATGAAGACCCTCTTCGGTGCATTAACGGTGAAGTAAACAAGCAGATTGTAACGCGCAAACCGTACGAATCCGACATACGCAAGAAACAATATACAGGCGTAATTAGTATCAAGCAGCGACGTTTGCACGCTGACAGTATATCAATGGCAGAAACCATTAAGTGCAATTGCAAGTCGTACTGCTGTCTATCTTTCTCATCGGCAGATATTAAGTCCTTTCGCGAAAATATTTTTAGTATGTCGCAAAAAGATAGGAAGGAATACTTCATCAAAGACTTGCTAAAAAACAGCTCACGGTCTGAAGACAAATTCGACTTCAAATACTTTTTGGCCAAGAAGCAGGTATGTTTATTTTTGAACTCGTTCATTAGCTAATGAACGGTCTCTGGCCAACGCGCGACTCACACTTAGACACTTTGGCTGCGGGAACCGTTCATTAGCTAATGAACGGTCTCTGGCCAAAGCGCGACTCACAATTAGACACTTTGGCTGCGGGAACCGTTCATTAGCTAATGAACGGTCCCTGGCCAAAGCGCGACTCACAATTAGACACTTTGGCTGCGGGAACCGTTCATTAGCTAATGAACGGTCTCTGGCCAAAGCGCGACTCACAATTAGACACTTTGGCTGCGGGAACCGTTCATTAGCTAATGAACGGCCCTGGCCAAAGCGCGACTCACAATTAGACACTTTGGCTGCGGGAACCGTTCATTAGCTAATGAACGGTCTCTGGCCAAAGCGCGACTCACAATTAGACACTTTGGCTGCGGGAACCGTTCATTAGCTAATGAACGGTCCTCTGGCCAAAGCGCGACTCACAATTAGACACTTTGGCTGCGGGAACCGTTCATTAGCTAATGAACGGTCTCTGGCCAACGCGCGACTCACAATTAGACACTTTGGCTGCGGGAACCGTTCATTAGCTAATGAACGGCCTCTGGCCAAAGCGCGACTCACAATTAGACACTTTGGCTGCGGGAACCGTTCATTAGCTAATGAACGGCCTCTGGCCAAAGCGCGACTCACAATTAGACACTTTGGCTGCGGGAACCGTTCATTAGCTAATGAACGGCCTCTGGCCAAAGCGCGACTCACAATTAGACACTTTGGCTGCGGGAACCGTTCATTAGCTAATGAACGGCCTCTGGCCAAAGCGCGACTCACAATTAGACACTTTGGCTGCGGGAATCGTTCATTAGCTAATGAACGGTCTCTGGCCAAAGCGAAATTTTTCTTGGACCTTGTGATAGATTGTGTAATATTGTTCAGCACAGGAATGTGGAATAATGTATGATAAATTTCTAAATTTACGATGTGTACATATTCGCGACATTGCTCGAGTTGGTACGGCGCTAGGCGTGCAGTGTTGGTACGCCTGCAGACGTGCAGTGTTGGGGGTGTCTCCCAAGCGTCTTAAATTGGCATGACCTACCAAAACCCTTATGCTTTTTTTGGATAATGTGTTAATAATTTTTGAGTGACGGTGTCTTTTTTTTGTAACAGGTGTGCTTTAAGTTCTACTATATGGCTTACGGCATCAGCTACGGGTATCTTCAAGACTGTCGAACACGCGTGCTCGAGGGCCGACACACGTTTGTTCATGGATTGACGTACGAGGAGGACAACCGCAAGGTTTCCCTGAAACGCGAGTCGGTCGTCGCATGGCTCGAGAAATACGCGGACGAATACGGACAACCCCAACCTCACAAACCCGAGAAGCACCTTTCAGATGGATTGACCATCGAAGAGCTGTGGGACGAGTACCTTCAGAGCTTGGGTGAGAATGAGGAGAGCAAAAAACTCTCTCTCAGTTACTGGTACAAAATATTTGAAGAAGATTGCAGCAAGTGGCTAAAGATTCCATCGGTGAACCGATTTTCTCACTGCGATGTTTGCGCGTCCTTCAAGTTATTGAAGGAAGGCTTAACCAAATCTCAAAAAGGTGAATATTCATGAATAGCTTTGTGATGTGTTTATATGTTTATGTAATTTGTTCACTGACCCGAATTTGTGTATCATGCACAGGGCAATACAACGGGCCTCTCAACAAACATCTGGCAATCGCACGAGCGGAGCGCCAGAAGTTCTACAAACATGGTCGTAAAGCGAATATGACCAAGAGCATTGCCATGAACAAAACTTGGCATAAGTATGCCTCGGTGATCATCGATGGCATGACGCAGTGGACCACCCGACTGCCACACTTTCGACGTATCCCTAAACATCTGGACTCTAAGGACTTCCTTGACGTGCACAACATGGGGAGCATGATCGAGAACGTGGGCCGCTTCATGGATTTCAACTACGCCAACTTCAAGGACGATGCGAACTTCCTTGTCAACGTTTTGCACCGGGATATCCTCCGCATTCAAGAGCATCGACGCAACGGGGACGGGGAAAATTCATACCCGATGCCGGAAGTATTGTATGTACAGCTTGACAATGTGAGCACCAACAAGAGCAAGTTGATGTTGGCATACGCAGCTTGGCTGGTGCACACGGGCGTCTTTCGCAAGGTGAAACTCAACTTTCTGTTGGTGGGACATACGCACGAGAACATTGACCAGATGTTTTCACGCTTCTCCGTGCGTCTACGACGCAAGCAAGCTTGGACGCTCGACGAGATGATAGAGGTCGCACAAGAATGCTTTACGGATGGTGTAATATGCGAGCACACCGAGAAGATCTTCGACTTCAGCTCTTGGTTTGATGGTCACGTCTTCGATTGCCACAATATTTTGGCACAACAGGCTTTCAAGTTCAAGATGAACGAGCACGGCGAAGTGGGCATGCAGTACAAACAGTATTCCATTTCACCAAAATGGTTACCCGAGACTCCATTGCCAAAGCTTGTTTCTACACCCCCTGTCGCGGGGCCTGGATACATCAAGCCGATTCCTTTTACCGAAGAAGGCATCGAAAAGCTTGAGCATACCTTACAGGCGTTGAAGGACATTTTGGGCACAAAGCTCACGGAGGTGCACGAAAAGTTTTGGCGCGAGGATGTCATCGAGAAACAGCGCCACCTAACTGCTGGTGGAGAATGTCAAGCGCCCGCGATACCCTTCCAGCATCCCGAGAAAATCGCCATCGAGCGCAATGCCACCTTGGTTCGACTGATAGAGGCGCCCGCGTTGGCGATAGAAGCTGCCGGGGCTGCCGCCGTCCCCGCTATACCCGTGCGCATCCAACGCCGAATTGATCGAGCGCCGATAGAAGTGTACAACGGTAAACGGAAACACCAAGGTCGAGCCCAAAAGCGAGCAGAGCAGTACGTGGACAACGCCCAGTGGGAGGTCACCTACGGCCAGATGACAGTCGGCAGCTTTGCGGTGGCTCTCGCGGTGGAATCTGAAAACGACAAGTTCGCTTTCCGCGTACAACTGAAGCGAAGCGAATGGTCGGATCCGTTGTACTTGGTGAAGGTGGAGGCGCGCTATCCGTCAACTCAACAGCTGCAATATCGCTATTTCCAACCCAAAAAGCACACCGACACCAAGAAGAAGCACCTCGGCAAGCAACTTGCGAGTCACGTAGGAGCTTTCGCAGCGCCACCGGGGCACCGACCGTCTACCGAGACTTTCGATAAGAATGAAATAGTGCTGGCATGGAATGTGGATGCGAAAGACCCCGAACGGAGTATACCGAACGGGCAATACGCGCAGATAGTCGTCGCTTTGCTTGCACAACAATCCAAACGCACGCGCAAGGACCTAGGTGACTTGAATGAATCGGATGATTCCGATGAAGACGAAGCTTTTGATAATTGCGTAGCGGTAGCGGTAGCACCTGATGTGGACGCGTAAAGCAAGACGAAAAAAACATGTAAATAATATGTGTATAACGTGTATATAGATTCTGAGTCAAAAGTTCTTTGTATTTTCACTCCTCCTAGATTTCGAAAAAGTGCATTTGACCTCAATTTTGTACCATAAAAACCATTAAATCTAATGCACAACCTGCACTTGCATGTTCTTGACTGTTAAAATGCGGCTTTTTAATCCTATCATGAGGTAAATAAGGCAATATCATTTTCACATGAGAATATCATTTTCATCGAATAGTGTGTTAGATCCGGATGTGAAGTCCGAGCCGATTTCCTTATGAGAGAACAGGACCTCAGCCTTCAGCAAGTGGTAGTCTACCACATACGTCACGAACACGGTGAGCATAGCATTAAACCCGTCCGTGTGCTCACTACGTTGCTGCGCGAGCTCATCCTCGCACTCCGTTTTTTCCTGGGTCGCGCGCATCATCGAGGCATCCACGACTTCCACCCAGTCATGAGGGTCGCCCAAGGTGTCCTCCGTTGTAACGCTAGCTGTCACGCCCTTGCGCCACAGCGCGTAGTGCTCCCGGAGGGTAGGCAGGGATACCTCAGATGCTCCACTGCGCCACCTATCATACATATCTTTCCAACTGGCACTGGCAACCAGGTGCCGGTCGCAAATGTCATTGATTTCCTTGAGGACGACCTCCGAGCAGGCCGCATCCAGCATCTGCACGGACCACTTCCAATCCAAGGTGCATGCCTCCCCGTCTTCCACGGTGCCCTCTGCCGGGGGAGGGCGATCAGACGGATACGCCCACGATGGCAAGTCGCGCAGGACATCAGCAGGTGTCAGTTTTTTGGGCATAATAGGCAGAAAGCCTGCTTCATTGTGCCCGACTGGTTTCACGGTGTCGGGAGGCGGGATCCTATGGACATGATCCTCTAGTAGTTCTTCCTCGACTTGTTTAGATGCAGCGTCATCGCCGTGGGCAACCTCGGGCGGGCAGTCGGGCAACATCTGTGCGACAGCACGCAACACGAACACCGTGTGACTTCCTCAGCAACGATATGCCACCGGGAAGCGCACAACATGTAGTTGCATGCAAACGACCGGAGTATATACATGGTGAGCACGACAAACCTCCCGAGAACAATATGCCCCCCATAGGAAACCCTCCGTGCACCTGTGTGTTAACCGGTGTGGCTCGTAACATTACCGGATAGGAAATCTCTATACGAGCCCGCACATACGAAAGAACCCCAAGACCCCTAGAGACAATAATGAGGTAGACCATTCATATGAGGCAGACGCTTGCATATAATAAGCTGGACACTAGCCTTGCAAAAGGTCACCATCCGGTAGGCAAATGCATGTATGTGTCTAGCACGTTATGCGTGATGCGATAGGAATACATACATGGACCAATTTGTTTACGGCAATGTCGGCGCTATATATACATGTATACATTTGTCAAGTTCACATGTCGGCCCTATTGGAAATCACTCAGCCGGCTCAATACGAGGCGGAAAATCCTTCTCACCGACGGTCTGGATCCTAGTGTGCTCAAACGTGCGCAGCAGATTCGCGGCTGTCGGACGCTTGTCCATGTCTACGCTGAAGCATTGCTTCAGGCGCTGCATGAGTGCATGCTTCATGAATACATTCTGCGTTTTCGCTTGACTTAGGATATAGTCCCATTGGTGACGTTCGCCACCAGCCTGCGGGTGCTGGAAGAGCTGGACCAGGAGTCCACCCACAGACCACATGTCTCCTGGCCTGCTTGGGCCGTGAGACCGGTGCTCAGGAGCAAGATAACGGTGGCGTTCTTGACCGAGAGTACGCTCGTCATGCGCAGACTTCAGGTTTGCTCGATCGACGCAGCCAACTCCGAAGTCGATGACTCGCAGCGTGATGTGATATGGTGATTGCAGCGCTTCGGCAACGACCACATTGTTACCCTTGACGTCGCCGTGCACGATACCCTTGGAGTGCAACTGCGAAAACGCCTTCAGCAACTCCTTGGCAAGTAGCAGCTTGACCTCCAAGGTTAATCCACCCTCAGGCGGAACCCGCATGAATTCCCACAGCGTCCGGCCGCGATCGGGCATGACGAGGAACGGAACTGGCCCGACCTGCAGCGCATCCCTAGTTCTGGTCTCCACACCATACCGTGAACAGGGCACGACGTAAGTGGGTGCTGCTTCCGACGCCAGTTTTGTCATGACTAGCTCCTGCGCACACCGCTTGAACTCCTTGGGCGGCTGCTTGGTCTTGGGGTGCGGCTCTAGCCCCGAGGTTTTGCAAAACCTTTTGACCACGACCAGGTCCGTGCGGTCCAGTGTGCAACCTCGTGTGACGGCGCCGTACGCGCCACTCACCCGTTCGGCATCTTTCGGCTCGAGGAGATTCGTCGGTTCCACATGGGAACACCCCGCGCGCATGGCGACGTGACGTAAAAACGGGATGCCGTAGAACACGGTGCGAATTTGGTTTTCCAGATACTCCTGGAGACCCTCGTCATAATCCCTGTTGTCCGCAGTAGTGATTCGTTGCTGCTGGCGCCGAAGGAAACGATTTGTGCGCCGTTTGAATTTTTTTCCCCGCTAGGAAACAAACCGCAAACCCAGGGTTGTTGGTTAACCTGGATCAGTGTACCGTGTGTATATACGGTGTGGGATATTGCGGCCACCCAATGCACACACGGCGGCAAAAGGTGGCGCACACCGAAACATGTTGGACAACGCAAAGAACCGGACTGATGGGAGCGATATGCCCCCTAAGATAGCATGCCTGCCTAGGACTTGTCCGCTGTGTCACAGGTTAGGTGTCGGTTGCAGACACCATGGTATCAGCAACATCGGAGAGGTACGCTGGAAGGTAGGCAAAACGGACACACACCGCGGCCACCTTCCGCGCCCGGCCCGTTGGCGGGCCACCGACGAGGTATGAGTACGGCACAGCCACGGTTCAACTTAGAGCGGCGGGCCGCAACCGGACATCTTTGGACACACCCCGAACCGGACAGGAGGACTCCGGGGGACGATATGGACGAGGCACGCTCGCGCGAGGAAATATTACGCAGCTTGCCGTGAGGTGAAACGCTTAAATTCCGCGAGTCCGTTGCGCGCACGGCCCGTGGGCGTGCAGCGCACGAGCAACACGGTACACGTCACGGGCGTGAGGTGAAACGCTAAAACCCCGCGGCTACGAGGCGCGCACGGCCCGTTGGCGTGCAGCGCACGAGCAACACGGTACGCGTCACATGCAGGCTGTGGTGGAAGCCAAAATAAGAACCGGGGGTCGGCCTGCAAGATGGATGACCGCATACTCGTTCGTTGGGAATGAAGTGTGTATATTCAGGGGGGGGGCGGGGAAAACGCAGCAGGAAGCGGGAATGGCGGGTGCAATGCGTACCTTGCTGCCAGCCGCAGCCGCCGCGTCTTCAGCAGCGGGGGGGCGGAGGCACCCCCTCCAGCTTCGGCTGCGGTCGCTGATGGAGCATCCTAAGTAGGACGCAACAAACAACCGGAAGCACTTCAACAACCAGAAGCAGACCGCTGGCGACGGTATGTCCCCATCAGCCCTCCGGCTTATATCAAGATCACCCTTTTAAAAAACAGGGACAAGAGGCTTGCATAACCCGTCGCATCGTTGCGCGACCGGCCCGTTGGCGATCAGCGCACGAGCCACACGGTCCGCAGAGGCTTCAACACATGTAAAAAATGAAACCCGGTGAACACGAAACGAAAACACTTCAAACGACGAGAAGCATACCACGCTAGCCAGAAGCAGACCGCTGGCGACGGTATGTCCCCAGCAGCCCTCCGGCTTATATCAAGATCACCCTTTTAAAAAAACAGGGACAAGAGGCTTGCATAACCCGCCGCATCGTTGCGCGACCGGCCCGTTGGCGATCAGCGCACGTGCTACACGGTCCGCAGAGGCTTCAACACATGTAAAAAAATTAAACCCGGTGAACACGAAAATGAAACACTTCAAACGACGAGAAGCATACCACGCTGGCGACGGTATGTCCCCAGCGTGACCTCCGGCTTATATGAAGACCACGCACCCTTATTAAAAACAGGGACAAGAGGCTTGCATAACCGCCGCATCGTTGCGCGACCGGCCCGTTGGCGATCAGCGCACGCGCTACACGGTCCGCAGAGGCTTCAACACATTAAAAAAATGAAACCCGGTGAACACGAAAATGAAACACTTCAACCAACCAGAAGCAGGCCACGCTGGCGACGGTATGTCCCCAGCGTGACCTCCGGCTTATATGAAGAACACCCTTAAAAAAACAGGGACAAGAGGCTTGCATAACCGCCGCATCGTTGCGCGACCGGCCCGTTGGCGATCAGCGCACGCGCTACACGGTCCGCAGAGGCTTCAACACAGTAAAAAAATGAAACCCGGTGAACACGAAAATGAAACACTTCAACCAACCAGAAGCAGGCCACGCTGGCGACGGTATGTCCCCAGCGTGACCTCCGGCTTATATGAAGAACACCCTTAAAAAAACAGGGACAAGAGGCTTGCATAACCGCCGCATCGTTGCGCGATCGGCCCGTTGGCGATCAGCGCACGAGCCACACGGTCCGCAGAGGCTTCAACACATTAAAAAAATGAAACCCGGTGAACACGAAAATGAAACACTTCAACCAACCAGAAGCAGGCCACGCTGGCGACGGTATGTCCCCAGCGTGACCTCCGGCTTATACGAAGAACACCCTTAAAAAAACAGGGACAAGAGGCTTGCATAGCCGCCGCATCGTTGCGCGACCGGCCCGTTGGCGATCAGCGCACGCGCTACACGGTCCGCAGAGGCTCCGACACAGTAAAAAGATGTAACCCGGTGAACACGAAAATGACACACTTCAACCAACCAGAAGCAGGCCACGCTGGCGACGGTATGTCCCCAGCGTGACCTCCGGCTTATATGAAACGCTCAAAACAAGCTTAAAATGCACAAATGCTCCGGTGCCGGCGTTTACCTTAGCGGGCCCAACTAACCCCGCGCCCCGATGTGCGCCACCGGGAGCCTGAACATCGCCCGCATCAGTTTACTCACACTTAAAATAAACGAACATTCTGTTCCACAATCTGCACTTACCGCGTTATTAGCAGTTCGCGGTTGCTTTCCAGCAGCCGCCAAGTTTGCGCTCCACTGGTCATCCATCTGTTATGAACGAACACCACGCAACCCCACCCTTTGGTTTGCAGTCTATAAACGTGTGGATAAAAATATAACAGCGACCGTGCAACGATTTAGCACCTTACAAATTTTACAGACTCGGGTTTCTCTTGTAACAAATATATTATATATGCTGGTCTGCTCGGGCAGAACGTCAGCTCAGAAATGATTTCGCTAGCTACCTACGTCCAACTATCGTTCCATCCTACGTACGTAGCTAGATAGGTCTTAATAAGGTCTTCATGCGTTTGGTGTTCGCGGATGCACCTATATCTACCGTAGATGATCCTGTCGATCGTCGATGGGCATGGGCGTTGTCAGTGGCGACTGCATTTTGAAATGATTATCTCGCCAGGACACCCACATCACGGTGGCTGCGCTGGGTATTAACACTTTTCAAATGTATCGGCGAAACAGGCGTGTGTTCTGGCTCCAATATAATTCCCAGCAGCGTGATTATACCGCGATTAACAGATGCAGCCTTCCGTTAACACTCCTGAACTGTCCCATTAACACTCCCTCGCCAACGGTTAACACTTTCTTCACACCTCATTAACACTTTTCCGCCTATAATATAGCCCATTATGAAATTTTCCGCGTATTAACACTTGATTAACACCCAGTTTCCACATTAACACTATTTAACACTCGATTCACATTTTTTAACACATCATTAACAGTTTTTAACACAAATCCTTCCTAGTGTGAGGGTATAGCCATGTTTAGGGTTGTAGCCTCCAGGCCGTAAAACCGCGATGATGTCGGCGGAGTACGTCAAGGCGCAAGAGAGCTGTTCCAAATACTCTTCTTCCCTACCTTCCTCCACCGGGGTGGAGGTAAGGACTGACGGGTCGTTGAAGAATTTGGACGGCAGCAGAGACGGCCGCAGTGACGATGGACGTGAACGCAAAGAAGCGGTCGACACAATTCAATTCTTCTCGGGCGTGTCGGACCCGGCGTAGCACCGCCGGAGTCCACGGGTGACGGTGATGGCGTGGCACTAGCCCGCCTTGCTGAACGGAGGGCCTCAGCGAGCCCGATCTGGCGCTGTTGAGACATGTTGGGTAGAAAATAATCCAGAATGCTCAAAGTTGACGGAAACGGTGCGCGGATTCCCAGTCACAGTCGGTCGGGTAAACCACGGTTAACGGAAGCGGCAAAGGGAACGGAGACGGAAAAAATGCCGCTGGTACGGTTCGCAGTTAAATTATGCTGCGATGTTGACGGTAAAAAAAACGGTGTTGACGGTTTGTAGAATCGGACGAACCGAAGCGAGCCGAACCAACCGGAATCACCACTCACGTGAAGTGGGACCGATAACCTGGTAGAACAGGTGAAAATAGGTATATATTTCTGTGGATATATATAACAGTTTCACTGCAACAGGGACTCAGAAAGCAGTGGTGGGGAAACCGGTGATAACAAAACTGATAGAAGGATTACGGGAGTGAGCTTTCTAGCAGGTGAGTGTCATACGGTGACACACGACCAGTGACACACGCAGCAAGGGGTGATACTAGGAGAAGCTGGACCCCCATGCAGTGGGGGGGATTTCAGCTTCCCCGTGAAGTAGACTATTCGGTATTCGCCCGATCTCAAAACAAAGTGTGCCTATTCGCGCGATTGAAGTTCTACCCAAGTAGGTGTTAAGTTTAAGTTGGGCTGCTCCCTCGCATGCGCCCAAGCTCTCTGCGGTTTTGGGCGCGATATCGTCCAAACTCTCCCTTGCTTCACACCCAAACCGAGTCGATAGGATTTGGGGATGAAGTGGGGATAGTCCGATTCAGAATAAATATATACATCTTAGCAATATATTCAAATGTTTGCAAAGTTACGTGCGCTGGAACTCGCCGGAAGCCCTTCGTTGTTTGGCATGTTTGGGTTTGGGTACATGCAAACCCAAACCCAAACTTGCCTCATGATGTGCCTTGTCCGATAAAATGTCTTTTTGGGTGTCAACACCCGACAAATTACTCGGTAATTATACTCATTCCAATCCAAATTACTCGGTAATTATACTCATCCTAAAAATTATATATATATATCCATATCATATTAAACCAAAAAAAAACCCTAAAACCCTAAAACCCTAAATTGTTCAAGCTGCAACATATCCTGCCGAACCTCCCAGGGCAACACATTCACTGTCTGCAACTTTAGGGAGAGGAACATCACGTGCTCCAAGAGGTCTGTGATTCCTAATAGGAGCCCAACCAATTCAAAGTCTTTCAGTTGCTTGAGAAGACTACTTGATTCCTCATCAGCAGGGTGATTTCGCACACGTTTCTGCAAACGACTCTGCAAAATATGCCAGTTGGCTACTGCCCCGAGCTTGGGTCCTATCACAAGGACCCACGCATAATGCTCGTACCATGCATAATAATTGAATATAGTTATAGTTTGACCGCTTTCGTCGAGTATTTATGAGCCCAATTAATTTATTTTTAAGTGAGAATGCATAGTGATTGCATTTATGTCCTTGGTTGCGGCGGTTACTTTGGATATGTGTTTCCCCTCAAAAATAATTAAAATGGCGGGTCCTTTCACAAGGACCCATTTTTTATTTGCTTGCTCGAAGGTGCTATGAAAATTGCAGGACCTGTGTTATCAAGTTCTCGAGCTGCTCTTTCTGCAGTGTCTTGTCAAAATTTTCATCCGAGGTCATCTTGAACCTCAAAATATCGGTTGAAGCAGCAAAAATGACCCAACTTTAAAATTACACTAAATCGACTGCCCAAAATGTCGCCTTTCGTCTTGTATGACTGTGCATATGCACCATGTTATGGTCCATTCTGGGTATATAGAGGGCTTAAAAATTACGTTAGTGTGTATATATGAAGACTGCAATGCGGCGATAGCTTGCAGGCGTCATGTGCGCAGTCAATGTCACATCTCCGACATTGTTCCATGCCAAAATTAGCCCATATATTTCCTAATATTTGCCTAGGAAATGGCGGGATATGTGGATTGTGACACCTATAACGGCGTGAAATGGGATGCCACCGGGCACAAACATCCACCGATCATCGGCCATGGTATGTGCCACCAATATTGCATAGCGTCGGCGCCGTGTGCTTCAAAATTCCGTTTGTGAAAAAATCAAGAGCTACATACCTCGTTTTCAAACATTTGAAAACCTACAACGTTGAAAATTTCAGGGTTACTAGCAGTTATGCTACCAAGAGACGCACGCCACATCGGATATATGCCAAGCAGCCATAGGATAAGTTAGTTTGGGTCATAATGAGTCTACCTTATTGGTGGTTGCCTCAATTTATCTCAAGAAGATGCTTTTAAAAAAATCGTGAAAAAGTGGTCCTTGTGAAAGGACCTAACGCAATTTGGGTCCTATGATAAGGACCCCGGGGCAGTAGCCACAGTCTCGTATAAAATTAGGATACGCCTTATGCTCTGCATGTGCAAAACGAGTACCGCAGAACCTGGCGGGATTGTAAAGCTTTCCTCCAAGCTCTAGCGCATCCTTTCGAAGCTCCTCATACCCTTTACCATAAGAAACTTTAGATAACTGATCGGATACCTTTACAGGCAGTTCTTCATACCAAGCAACTGTGGGGAGAGCAACTAACCCCTCATTATCTGAACGAGTAGCCGACAAAACTAACTCGAGTCTCACATGTGCCCCCAACCAACCAGGAAGTGTCTAGTCAATGGAACTCCCAGCGAGCTTACACCATTCCTCTGGAACCCCAAGGCTGAAGTATTGCTCATCGTAGGCGTGACCAGTCCACTGGTGTTGGAACATTTCGGTCGAGATCCTGTAGGGCTTTACGCCATCGATTAAACAAATTTAAGGCGACGTCAGGGCCTGTGTGGCCATCAGCGACTGCAGGGTTGGCTAAAAAGAAGGGGTTTATTTCACCAACTACAAGAGTGAAGAGTTAGCATCCCTGTGGTCTGACTAGTTCTCCTAAGCTCAGTCACTTTGTCTGCTAGTAGTGCGAAGGTTGGGTTGCGCCCTGTGTGTGGCAGCGTCAGGGGTATTCAAAAATGAAATAAAACCTTCAACAACTTCGGCATGCGTTGCCGCAAGAAAGAGAGGCGGAAACCTTTCAGAGTGGTTGAGAGATCCAATATGCACGCCATCTTTATGCTTCTCATACAAAAGTCTTTCAAAAGATAGATAACTCCAGGCTTCACGGATCGTGAAATACACTGCTCTGCCTACACGCCCAGTCCCACTTTATGAAGTTGATATGCCTCGGCATCCCTAAGTGCGACTTCCTCTAACACCCACTTGTGAATTGCTGAGTCGTGATGTTTCTTTACCGCAACTTTCAGGTTCCTCATTTCCTGACTCACTGAAATAAAGCCTATCCTTTCACTGGCGTATCTTGTCTTTAACTTAGTAGGTGCCAGTCGCGCCAACGCGAAGCAAAGATTACAGCTGATGAGGTCCTCGTCCACGTTCCACGTAAAGTCACATAGCTCGCGAATGGCTTGAAGGTTCGAACAACTGTCTGAGGCATGCTGCGGTCGAACACCGGTAGAAGAAGGAGCCGGCGCTTGGGAAGCATTGGCTTGAGACGCCACTAGTTGCGCATTTATGTTATCAGAAACTTTTGTGACGATACGACTGGGCAAGTGTGAAACGTCCACTTTGAGAGCTTCGATGTTCTCGCGAATAGCCTTAAGGTCACTTTCGACGTTGAAGTTTGAATGATCTTGAATACTTTCGCGGATAGGCTCTTGAGCACGCATGACGCTCATCTCGATCTCTACACACGGCTGCTCAGGTTTGATCCCTTTTTCTCGACGCGAACATAGCTGCGATGTCCGCAGTTTTTTCGGGGTGCACGTCACTCATATGCCGTGGCATATTCTTGGCGACTATGATCTTGTCGCATTTCAAACATTGTACTTGCTTGTTGCGGTCCATCCTGATCGATATTTAAAAAGACTGCCGTGCAGTAGAAGTTATGAGCGAGCAACTGACTCGGCTCGTTTCAGTGAACTGCTCGCTGAACTGCATATGCATGCCGGCCCTTCCGTTCGTTGCCTTCGCGTGTGTGATGAGGTGTCACGACGTAAGTATCATCGATCGTGACGATGCGATGGCTGCTTCGCGGCCGACCGGGTTGTAGTATTGTAGTACAAGTATTGTAGTGTCCACTGTAGTGTCACTGTAGTACTGTAGTAGTCCCGCGCTCGCGCGCGATCGGACTCGACGGAGTCATCGGGTTGCGTGAGCCCATTTTGCCTATGCATCGTCGGGCCTACGGCCCGAATTACTCGCGCGGTCGTGCCCCCCCGGAATTGTCTCCTCCTGTGCCCGGAGGCACAGCGTGAGCCGATATGTCTATGCGTCTGTACGTGTGTCATCGGGAGTAATCTGGGATTGACACGATGACAGTGAAATTGGGCTTGAAATCACGATGAGAATGAGTACCAGATGTCCGGGGTATGACAGTATGACACTATGACACCATGACAGTATGACACTATGACACTATAGTAGTATGACAGTACTGTGGGGTGGTCATCGTGGCACTTAGTCAGACCCTCGAGGAATGGCCAGATTCGCATCGGGATCGGAAAGACAATGAAATCGAATATCAGATGTCGGGGGTATGACAGTATGACACTATGACAGTATGCCATTATGACAGTATGACAGTACAGTAGTATGACAGTACTGTATGACAGTCATCGTGTCCGTCCGTCGACGTAACATCTGAATCGAGAATGACGAATCGGAATTAGAAATGAGATCGGATCGGGAATTGAACGTTGAGCCGTGGTGTGACATCGGCTGCCGGGTGGTTGACCCTGCAACCTGAGTGACGAGTGAATAAGTAGAGCACTTGAGAAGTGTTTAGCCTTCAGAACTCGGAACCGAACTATCGTTTGCACCTCAATCTGGCCCTGATCCAGTATATTATAAAATCCGAAGTGTGTACCTTTGCACGTTCAATCAAAAACATTATTCCGAGCATCTGTCGTACTGCCCACGGGCACATTTGGTATCAGAACGGTAAAAGTCCGATTGATAAAAGGGAGATACACATAAATACTAACGGGAGTTTCCCGACTACTGGTGACGGTCACCCAGCCTACTTTAGGAAGTGACAAGTGACAGATTAAACTGTCGGTGTGTCACATCCGGCACACCGACCCACCAGTTCCGCCGTCACCGCCTTACCCGCCACCGCCGTACTCGTCCGATGAGTGCTGGCGTTTTTACCCATTTTATCGTTGAGGCTCCAACCGCGAGTCCTCATGTCGCAACCATCAAATGGGGCCCCCAACGCCCCTGCAGCAAGCGAAGGCAGGGTATATTGCTTACCGTGGCGGGCCGGCCCGGGGCCGTAGCTCACCACTCCGGGCCGAATGCGGGCCGATGGGATCGATGTATGGGTGCGGGCCGTGACGTTTAATATGAAAATAGCAAAATTTATGCAAATTTACGCGATTTTTGCATTATCACCATACTTAAGATTAAAATTCCACGCCTGGCGCGGGCAATTTTGGAGATTGGCCGTATTGGCCGAAAGCGGGCCAGTGGACTTGCCGGTTGCGGGCCGTAAAGAAAAAAGAAGCAATACGCCCTGAGCGGAGGCGTTCAGCCAATCATGCGACCAAAAGTAGTGGACGAGGTGCCTGGCGCTCCATAACCTGTTAAATATAAACAGTAGTTTCAACTAAATATTGGGTTACGGTCAGAATGCTTACACTTTCGGTGATTAGACTAAGTGTCGGTTAACATAACGAAAGCTCGGCTTATGCCGGAAACCCTAAACCTGTGACACCCGTACTGTGCTACTGAGTATTAGTACAAACATAGGAAGTGACCTACGGGGCGTCACATCCAGCAGAACTCTCTGCACTCTGCAAAAGCGATGATGGAGGGGCCGAGGCGGTTGTGAGCAACGTTGATAGCACCACCAGATGCTACCAAATGAGAGCCACGAGATGCGTCGGGCGAAAGCGGAAAATGCGGATAGGCGAGATCGTCGGAGTCAAGGCACTTGTCCTCGCCGATGTCGAAATTGTCTGAGTCGTGCTTGGTGTCTGGTGCGTAAGCACAACCGGACACCGCCAGACCAAAGCCAAAGGCACCGGAATGTTGTCGATGTAGTCGAAGAGACGCCAACGCTGAACGCACACTGGCCATATACGCACACGCTGGCGCGCAGTGGACATGGCCGCTGACTGCTGAGTGTAGAAATCTGCAAACCCAAGGACAGGGTTCACAAACGAAAAGAGAACTTTCTGCAAAATTAACCAAACCGAGCGATGGAAAAGTCTGATTGGGGTGTTTTTGACGAGGAACACGCCGGTCAAGTCAAAACTGCCGTGCGGTAAGCGGATTTCTCGGCAGAAGGAGTGCTGCTAGCCAGAGAGTCAAAGGTCGGTATAATTTGTCGGGTAATTTCTAATTTGTCGGAAACGCGTGGGCGTTGGTCGGGTAATTTGTCGGAAACTCAAAAGCGTTGATCGGTGATAAGCGGATAAAACGGGTGTAGAAAGCGGCGTCTAAAGCGGGTGTCAAAAGCGGTTGTTCGATGTCGAACTGTCAAAGCGGTATAAAGCGGTCTAAAGCGGTTTTGGAAGCGGGTAGAATCACGGGGCGTGAAGTGATCTTGTCAACGAATCTTTAAGCATGGAAGCGTGGTAAGGGTCCATAACCTGAGGGAAGACCTAATATATATCATATATTAGTAAAGCCAAACATCGGAAACAGTTAGACGCTGAAGAGACGAAGGCTAAGATGAGATAATAAAATAACTTAGGTGCTTTGTTATTGGAGAGAACTGCAAGATGGTGATTGCTGACGTGGCACCTCAAGGCGAGGGGTGACAGAAGAGGATCCATCACCCCCCCAGTATGGGGGTGAATTTGATATCCCCATGACACTTCGGAGCTCACTCCGTGTCCTTTCACGTCGTCTCCAAAGCATTTATTCCCGGATGCGTGCGGTGTCCCCCTGGACAGTCACCGGCACGACACTGCCAACTGCCACACGGCCGACATCGAGTGCGAGCCGTGCGTGATTGAGTAGGCCGCCGACGCCGACACCCTCGTGGCTACTGCCCGACGATCCTTGTGACAAGACTGGAATCGCGTCCGGTCCTATCACAAGGACCGACTTTTCGGGAATGTTTAAGCCGTCCTCTTGGCGTTCCGAGTGCACCCCACCCGGAATGTTAGTTTCCAATGGACCTGTACTATGTGCCTTCACGCGCTATTGCCAGTATATCGTCATGAAATGAGTATATCTAGTGCACTTGAATCATGTACCCTATCAGTTTTCACTTGCAACTTTCGGAGGACGTTCAAAAACACGCCATGCCTTTGCTAATTTTTATCCAATCGAATTCTAGATCTCCCGAGCCCGCCAACCTTCCAAGATATATCCTAACATCATATCCAATCATACGCAAAAGATTTTGCACGTTCTCATTACACTAGAACAAGGTTTTTGCTTAAGTTTTCTTAAGTTTGCTTAAGTTTTCTTAAGTTTGCTTAAGTTTGCTTAAGTTTGCTTAAGTCGGTATAAATCGGTAGAATTATATACCCGATGACATAGGAATGTCACCAAGCCCGCTTCAGGAGGCCCCAGGGTTCACGCGAGAGCCCCAGAATGACTGGCGCGATGCCAGGAGATATGACTCGAAGAGGCTGGGTTTGTAAAAGGCCAAAGATTTGTCTTGCAGTCGACGATGAGTAATTATACCCACTGGATCAGTCGAGG
>LGRX02001427.1:0-15206 GCA_001247695.2 Cymbomonas tetramitiformis
CCGTCCGTTGACGATTTCTCCGTTCGGTTGACCACTTCAAATAAGTTACCGATACAGTAAGGCTCTGACGCAAAAAGCAATTTTGGAACTGAAGCAACCCCGCCACGGCAGCACACGTATGCCTTTATGCTGTGCTTTTTTGTTTTTGGCATATTTTATTTGCTTTCATTTATCACAGCGAGCACCCTGTGTTGAGGTGAGCAGTCTCGTGTGAGCGCCATTGCGCGGTACTCCCAGCTCGATAGCATCCTTAATACTAGCTCGGCGTGAGGGGGTGGATTCCGCGAGTTCCGTTATCAACGGACTAACGCGTGTTGGTTCGAATCCAACCTACTCCGCAGTGACAGTTATCGACTTTTATTGAAGTGCTCTTTTGCTGAATGGGGTTGTTGATATTTGGCTGATTCGAATACAATGTATTCCGCAGTGCGTGACTTGTTAATTCCTTATGTGCTCAATCACTGAATGGGCTTGGTGGTGTTTGGTTGTATGTGCGCAGCAGCCAAGCCGACGCGCGGTGCCATCGTAGGTCTCCAGCACTATTAAGAACAGGATAGTTGTCCGGTACGATAATGTGGTTTTCGCAACCTCTGTTACTGCATATCAGATTTCGTGTTTACTCACGTTTGTGAGACGGGCATCTATTGACGTGGGTTGTGCACACTGCAGGTACCATTGGAGCCCGGATCGCGCCATCCCACACCCGCACATGCGCTCTTTTTCGCAGGCCAGGCAGGCCAAGCGATATTATAGATATCATAGATACATGCGCACGCAGGATTTTCGGAGCCCCCAAGGAAGCGATCTGTAGAGCCCTTAAGTAATAGTTCTGTAGAGCCCTTAAGTAATAGATCTGCATATGTGTATGTAGAGTACTTAGTTTATTTAGGAAAGTAAACATAGTTTAATGTAAACGTGTTTTTGCTATATGTGTTTGCTTTTAAAAAATGTACTGCTTTCGAACATGTTAGTTTGCCTGCTCGCATACCCGCACTTCACTCCGTCACAAAGCATTTAATATTCATTTAACTGGCAGTAGCATCCGCATATACACAGCATTGCCTGCGTTGTGAAATAGAATAGAAAGGTGCACAGGCACAAACCCTGAAACACACATGTACTGTATGCCGTAAGACTCCTTGTCCAACCGTATGGACCACTCGGTCCATACGGGTG
The DNA here is from genome assembly GCA_001247695.2 of Cymbomonas tetramitiformis. Classification (NCBI taxonomy): domain Eukaryota; kingdom Viridiplantae; phylum Chlorophyta; class Pyramimonadophyceae; order Pyramimonadales; family Pyramimonadaceae; genus Cymbomonas; species Cymbomonas tetramitiformis. The sequence goes on from LGRX02001427.1 coordinate 1,177, forward strand.
GAGTGGGCGAAGTGAGCCCAATCGTATGTAGTCCATACGGGTGCAATATTCAAACAATATTTCAATATATCCGCACGTGTGGACTTGGTAAAGTGCAAGTCCATACGTGTGGTCACCTTCGTCCACGCGCACGGATATCGCCGTTCGTGCGGGTTGACTGGTTGAAATTGCTGTTCATACGTATGGACGGTATCGTCCATATGCATGGAATTGTATTATTATAAGCTATCCACACGTACGGACACCGACGTCCATACGCGTGGATCGGTAAAATATGTTGATAAAACCATCGTCCAAGCGTGCGGACACCTACGTCCATCCGGACGAATCACTGTCCGCACGTATGGACGCACATAATCACGCGTGTGGATATATTTACTATTCTTATCCTTAAGATCTTTTAGCAATGTCTCTGTCCAGACGTGCGGACACCTACGTCCATACGGATGAAAGACCGTCCACACGTACGGACGTAGGTGTCCATACGCTTGGATATGTTGATTGTTCGTATCCGCATGTTCATATGTACATGTTTATGTCCATACGTACGGACGGCTACGTCCATACGTGTGAACATGCCGATCCATACGGGTAATAGGCCCCTCCATACGTATGGATGCCTTCGTCCATACGTGCGGAATAGAGAATTCCGATCGTCTATACGACTTTCCATACGGTGTCCATCCGGTGTCCATCCGGGTGTCCATACGGTGTCCATGCGGTCTTCCATACGGTGACCGTGCGGTTGGATAGTGCCTCTGTCCATGCGTATGGACACCATGTGGACATGTGCTCTGTCCATACGGTGTCCATACGGTCGTCCATACGGTGTCCATACGAAATCCTTACGGTGTCCATGGGACATTTTCATATGGACACCACAATTACGCGTCGTCCGTATGGTTCTTACATATGCATCAAGGTTTCGCCAGAAATCTGTCCAGACCGTCCATACGGTTGTCCATATGGGTCCTTGCGATGTCCATACGCTGTCCATATGCAAATCCACACGGATGAATGGGGCAATAATTTGTAGGGGCACGACAAAGGGATTGGCGCAAAACGCCATGTCCGTGCCTCCGATGCAAAGGATGCGTGAAGGTAAGTGTATGGACGATGCGTAGGCACAAAAGGATTTACGGATACGGCAAGGTTAATGCCCCCTCATCAGCATGATCATCGTGAGCATCTGCCTCTCCGTCCCCCCGATTTCGAAATGCCGGCGGATGGCGCCGGGCCTTCGGGAATCGCGAAGAATTACGAGGGAGAGGCACCCTTGCCGCCGATCCCTTTTGTACTCGCCGAGGGAGAGACGCCCGTCGTCGCCGTTGAAGATGCGCCGGCACCCGTGGGTGATGACCTCCCTTATCTACCCCCCGGCGCCAATTTTGTCGTGAAGGTGGCCCTCCTCGATGGCACGGTGGTCGATGAAAGGACATATGCATGGGGAGTTATGGTCGGCATCCTTAACAACATCGAGCACTCGAATCCCGCCTTATACCCGGGATGGATGCGAAATGGTTTCTACTACGATCTGGTAGCGGATGATGTTGAGATATCCCTTCATTACGGTTCGGAGATCTGGAACATTTCATTCCCCATCAATAAGTGCATGCTCGAAATTAGGGCACGCACACCCGATTTTCGTGCCTACGCCGATTGTCGACACCTTTTTTGAGGCCCCCTTGGTTGAAGACGACAAGCTTGAGGACGACGTGCTTCAGGATGACGGCGGTCAGAGTGACATGGTGGGAGAGTTAATGCAAAAGCTTGCGGAAATGTGTCAGGTACGTGTTCACAAGCCATGATCCCTGGCGAGTAGTTCATGGTGGGTGCGCGTGCACCCGGTGTGTACCCGTGATGTACTATCACGGGTACATATGACCCACTGAAGGGGTACATGCCACGTACATGCGTACCCCGCATGTGTATATATTGATGTTGACTTGTGTCCTAGGTCTTTGTTTTTGCAGGATGACGCGGGAAACGAGGACACAACCGTACTTCTTGTCTTGGAGTTGATTGAGTGGAACCTGACGCACAACCTTAGCCAAGCTTCCTTAACGGATTTGTTGACCATCCTTCGCGAGCGCCTTCCAAACTTATACCCCGGCGACACGCTCCCGAAAAGTTTCAACGCCGCGATTTCGCAATTCCAAGCGTTCGGGCTTCCGCATAGGATTGTGGACATATGCGTGAACGGCTGTTGCCGATTTGATGGGTCGAATGCTGGGTGCACCACATGCCCCAAATGTGGCGCGGATCGGTGGGACGAGAAAATGATGGCGAAGCCGGAGAAGAAGCGCCTTGGGCGCACGACCTTCTACTATTGGGACATCAAGGACCTACTAAGGAGGATGTACGCGCACCCGGAGTTGGCGGCAGACATGCTCGCGCATGCAAAGCACGTTCCTACCGAAGACGAGATGCACTACATGTGGGGTGTGTAAATCGCCCGTCCGTCGAAAGATTCCAGTGCATATGTACCCTTAGCGTACTCGAACCCCGCGTACATAGCGGGTGCACCTGTTCAAGCACCTCGTACGTGCGTACCCGGCGTGTACCCCTAGTCTGTACCCAATCAACCATGATATCACACGGCTTGCTTGGTTGCAGATTCGCCGGCGTGGAAGAGACGGCGGGAGAAATACCCCAACTTCTTTAAGGACTCCCGGAACGTCGTGCTCTTGGGCTGCGCGGATGGGGCAACCGTATGGAAGGACCTCCGCGGCGTTTTCCCCGTTACATTTCAATACCTCAACTTGCACCCCGCCATCCGGGGGAAGTTCGTGAATATGGAGTTGTGGGGGATTTGCAACGGAACGAAACCAAAAAGCACGCAGCCGATATACGAGCTCTTCGTGGACCAACTTCTAGAGCTTTGGGAAGGTGTGCCATGTTACGATGTGCTCGAGAAGAAATCGTTCAACCTCCGATGCATGCTTTTCAAGATGCTTTTCGACATTAAAGGTTTGATGGATGGCGCATGCCGCATGGATGTGGGGGCGTATTTCGCCTGCCTCAAATGCATGCATAAGGCCTGGTTCTCCGACGTCTTCAACGGCATGCGGTACACGTTCCGTACGGAATCGGATCCCGGTGAGTGCCACGGCCCATTCTTATGATTGAGTAGAGGCCGGTGCACGTGCACCCGCTGTGTACCTCTTGTAGGTGCGCGTGTATTCGCGAGTACGTACTCATTCGTGCTGGCCAAGTGCGCGTGCACCCGGCGTGTACCGAACCTTTGTTACACTAAACTCACGCGATGTGCACAGAGCCGGTAAGTTATCCTTTACGCACGGACGAGGATATTCGCTACCACGCCAAAAAGCACGCGAAGTTGTCGGACAGTGGTTTCTTTACGAAGACGCATATCCAAAGTTTCATGTCGGCGTGTGGGGTGAAGCTTCCGGCCGAATTCTCGCGATTGCCCTATTGGGACGAATCCATGGACTATCTTATCGACCTCATGCACCTCATCAAGAACCTAGGCGCGCATGTTTGCGACTCTCTGATGGGTGCCGATTTCGACGACAAAGTCCGCCAATGGGCGAAGCAAGAAGGCATCAAGGCTCACTGGTGGGCCAAAGGTATGCATGCATCTATGCGTACAGAGCTGCACGGGTACCTTCCTGGGGCTCATGTACCGGACGTGCACCCGCGTGTTGCGTACATGTGCACCCATATTTGGTGCATCCACGGTGCATATGTACGGCACCTGGGAATCGTTGGGTACATATGTACCCGAGAAAGACGCAGGGACGTGAAACAAAAGATGCCGGAAATCCCTTCTTATGGTCACCTTGTGCGCCGGAGACCCTGCCAAAATTTCCATATTCACATACGAAAATTCATGTTGACTCTGTCTTGTCATTGTTCCGACATTGCTAGTATGGTCCTGTCAACGGGTACATGGCCGGTACAATCATGTGCACCTGGGGCATGTGTACCGGGCGTGCACCCGGGCAAGGTATTCTGCGGGTACACGCGCACCCGACATGTTTCGCACGAGCAAAGCAGTGATGTGATGAAGGGGGGGAAGGGGGGGTCGCTTGCAGGCGAAAAGGGCAAATACACCATGCGAGATTCTCCTTGGCAGATTCCCGACGTCAAAACCAATTCTTATCGCTCATTGGATGCCGCTGGCTTTTGGGCTAGAGATGGCGAATTTCCACGAGCTTGGGGAAGTGGCCAATGGAAATTGTTGAAGCTTGCTATGGATGGAAGGGCGAAGAAGCTGAAAGCGCACGAGTACTTGGTAATGTTCGTCTCCGGCATGTTTGCAACTCTCGCGGCTTGGCCACGCGATGACAATTCCTTTAATCCACTCGCCAAGATTGTTGGAGACCTCACCACCATCATAAGGGAGTTGACTTCGCACAAGGTCATCCCGAAGGTGCGATAAAATATGCTCCTCCATCCCACATGACACCTGCAACTGCAAGCACGTAGGGTACATTTACGAGGTACACGCCTGGTACAAACGCCCCCGGTGCGTACCCGGCGCGGTGCATGCCGGGTACCTATGTAACAGAATAACGGTGCGTATGTACTTGCTTTGTACCCGGTACATTGAATGTCCCGGTACGCTTGCACCCACCTTGCACGGGGCGTGTGTCGATACAGGACAAGACGTCATTGGACAAGTATGTACAAGAATGGTTCGAGAACATCGAGAGCACTCGGGGAATGTGTTCACCACATTGGTGGGTACTTAACACGCACTTGCTTTCGCACACGGTCGATCAGATGTTTGACCTCGGGCCGGTTCGCGAGTATTGGATGTACGTGTTCGAGTCGTATAATGGGAAGATCGGGAGATGGGTGAAGAACAACGCGTTTCCAATACAGAGCATCATGAACGGCATCGGCAGACAGGACATGATACGGTTCGTGCGTGGACTCCTCATGGCATTACGCCAAGAGGTGCCAATGCCGTTCCACACGAAGGTCATCACCGTGGACCCGGTTGGCGTCAACAACGTGGGGAAAAACCACAATCTCACCGACCTCGAGCAACAGCGGCTGACCAAGTGGATGAGGAACAATATCCAGCACTACATAAATCTCGAGGAACTCGTGGAGAACTACAACCACCTCATCTCCAAGTAAGTCGCATGTGGAGCATTGCGGGTGCACGTGTACCCACCATGCACCATAGGCCAGTACGTGTGCACCCGGTCGCAACCGTTTCCAGTGCTGGCCCGGTACATCTGCACCTAGCCTGCATCCGTAATGAAGTGCACGCGCGGTACATACGTCCCCGGCATTTCCGTAGTGCTTAGGCGCCATGTGTTCTTTTCAGACGGCGCACCTTCAGGTCAAAGGCACCGGGTACCGCCAAGTACAAGATGCACATCGACCTGGACCCCACCCCATGGTTGGGAAGACAATACACAGAGTATGAGCGCGCTCTACTCGAAGGTTGACCTCCTCGATGCCGCAAGTTCAATCGAGTGCAAGTGGGTACGATGAAGTTCCGGACCGCATCCATGGACAAAAAGTTCAAGACAGTGCAATGTTACTTCCGATCCTTTTACGTCGAGAGGGTGAGGACGAAAGGTCGCGAGCAAACAAAGGAACAAACAGACCGGTGAGTACACAATCATGTACCGCCAGTACCCGTACACCCTCGGTACATACACACCTAACATGGGAACGTGCGGGTACATATGTACCCGTCATGGCTTTATGCTGGGTACACGCTGGGTACACATGTACCAGTGTACAGTAGTGTGCAGGCCGAACATGCATGCACGAGCCGAGCGGTGCGAGACTGATTTGATATCGATGTGATGGTACATACGTGCTTGATGTCGGGAGGGGGGATGCTTATATTCCAGGTTCGGCCGGGTGGATGACATCTATCGAGTGGAGCTTGGAGGAAGACCGTACGTGCTTGTCAAGGTTTCGTGGCTCAAGAAGCCAACTAAAGCTTTAACGGCCGCTTTGCGTGCGAGGCATTCCATCATAGGAGCGGATAGTGTTTCAAACTGCTTCTACGTATTGGACCCAGAGAATCCGGCCACTGAATTCGATCGAAAAGAACCTTTTATGCTTGCCGAGGAGATTGCTTCTCAAGTGGTGATTCGAAAGCATCCTTGCATGGAAACCTCGGTGGTCTTGGATCCGCTAGCCGACTTCTTTGAGCAGATTGTCCGAGATGAGAATCCCAGTGACGATGAGGCATGATAGATAAACATAGGTAAATGTAATTGTATATAATGATCGTTTTTGTTATGGTGAATTGTTAAATTCACACATGGTACATTGTCGGTACACGTGCACGCCATATATAACGCGCGTGGAGTTACTATGTACCCACGTCGTACTAAGGGGGTGCGTTCACATGTACCCAACATGCACTAGTCTGCCATTTGGTACATGACCGGTACATGTGTACGAGGCACCATGTACTCAGCATGTACTCAGCATGTACCGCATGGTACACGTTGAGTGCATGTGTACGCGAACCATGTACCCGGCATGTATCTACATGTACCCGCCCGGTGCATGCTGGGTGCATGTGTACTCACTCGATTGCGTACACATGCACCCCGCATGCACCGTTCTGGAAGTGTGTGCCCGTCGACGGGGTACACGTAGGTACACGTAGGTACACGCCAGTCCTGTTTTCCGGATGTCCATTTCTGAAGGAATAACTCATTTGTTTACATCGAAACTTGTCAAGGATGTCTTAGTCACTCATGGCCTTGACATATATGTGGAAATATTGCATTTTTTTACAACTCGGATTTTCACTGAGTTTTGGGCCCCAAGTTGGGAGTGGGTAGGTACATATGTACCTTGCCAAAGTACATGCCGGGTACATGCCGGGTACAGGCGTCCTAAATTTGTAGGGACGACAATCACCAATGCAAATTCCAAGACCTTCATGAGCACCGTGAAATGGCCCAAAGCTCTTACACTCATGGGATACCTCCCCCCTCTTTTTGGTTCCGTTCTCAACACGATAGGTGTACCCCGTGGTAAGATTAAACCACTTCTCAAAAAACTTTCAAGAATTTGCAGGCAACATCATGAAGGATACAATCGTGCCGCACAGGCCGCGCGCCCCCAACAGTCGCGCCGCCCATAGCCGCGCGATGCCCCGACAGAGAGCGCACCGCAACGGCAGATTGGGGGAAAAGTTGTATCCTCCGTGTTTCACTCTTCGCCGCCTACGTGGCACCGTGGGGATTCAGTACTCTGTACCGCACCAGAATCGCCATCAATAGCCAGAGTAGCTCAACGGCAGAGCACTCGTCCGGTATGCGAGAGGTCACGGGCTCGATCCCGGCCTGGCTCACCTTTTTCGGGCTTCTGGTCTAGCGGTACAGTTCTGTTTCCCCATGAGGTTATGGGCTCTTACCACGCTTCCACTGCGCAGGTGTGACGCCGGCAGCTGGTTGTGGTTGTGCCACGTAGACACTTCAGAGTGAGGTTGTGTCATGAAGGATACAATCGTGCCGCACAGGCCGCGCGCCCCCAACAGTCGCGCCGCCCATAGCCGCGCGATGCCCCAACAGAGAGCGCACCGCAACGGCAGATTGGGGGAAAAGTTGTATCCTTCGTGTTTCACTCTTCGCCGCCTACGTGGCACCGTGGGGATTCAGTACTCTGTACCGCACCAGAATCGCCATCAATAGCCAGAGTAGCTCAACGGCAGAGCGCTCGTCCGGTATGCGAGAGGTCACGGGCTCGATCCCGGCCTGGCTCATCTTTTTCGGGCTTCTGGTCTAGCGGTACAGTTCTGTTTCCCCATGACAACACACCAAAAACAGGCGAGACGTGTTTAACCCCTAATCTGCGACGTGATGAGCTATCTCATCAAACACTCAAATCTGAGTTTCTCTGCGACATGTAACTCAAATTCACTTTTGAAGACAGTTCTGAAAAGCTCTCAGCAAGCCGCATGCAATCGTGCACTTATAAGCAACCAAGCCGTCTTGATGCTCTTGATATTCTTCGAGACGCGCTCCATTTTAACTTGGCCATACTGGGTTACATCTAGGGCACATGTGCAGTAGTGTTACAACCCCCCTAATACTCTAAATAGCCCTAACCACATGTTGAATACTTGGTAAAATTACATCCGGAAGTCTAGGGTCAATATTAGGGCTTAGGTTGTTAACAATGTGCACATACATCAACATTTTTCGGTTGATAATCACGTCGCCGGTATCAATTGTCGTGCATTTCAAACCTGCGTATGCGATTCGCCTTGCGAAGACCTTTCTTTCCGACACTATTTTCAAAAGTTGAGTTAGGACCGTTATGCAAAAGTTATCGTAGATAAACCTAACTTTTCAAAAACCCAAAATTCCTTTCGCAGATTAGGGGTTAAGTTAAGCATAACCACCACCTTAAACACTGGCCCACGTACAGTTGACATCCCAAGCAATGAAACCATGTCAGAAACAGAAGCCGTTCAACAGTCAAATGATTTCCTTCAAACCCTCTTGCAATAATTCTCAAAGACCTACGATATAGGATGGGTTGGGAGTTGGGAGTATGGCTTCGGCCCCGACCTTGAGACCCCAAGGAGGGCCGCCCCCCCTCCCCTCCCCCCACCCTCCCTATCCCCCGCCCACCCTGGCCACCTTTTCAACGTCTCCAAAACCCCCCGGAATTCTTCGACTTCCTTCCCACCACCCAAATTCAGCCATCCCTCCACTCACCGGCCCACGGTTGCTTCTCCATCTTCTAGAGTTTTTTTTGCACTTTGCTTTTTCTCTAGATGTCACCCCGCTGACAAGCGGGCTGAGCCCCTTTTTGTGGGCGCGTTGTAGCAGAGGGAGTAGCCCCTGGTGTTTTCACTAGTCTGCTTTGCAGGGATACTGCACTCTCATGACTTTGTCCCCTTTGCTAGCGTCGATGTTTTATTATTATTTCGTGATCATTCAACCAAGTCGTGATTATTCAAATCTTCTTTCATAATACTATATATGTATATATTACTATACGATCGCGATCGTCAAGAAGTCAAGATCAATTCATTTTTAAATTTCAACCAATCCATCGCCTCATCGGCAATTCGTGGGATTGATGTGGAATTGAACGCAAAGGTTTAAATCATGGTGCTTGACGATGTTTTCGCAGATAAGAACTTCGGCTCCCTTTCTGACGCACAAACCACACTCGATTTGAAAAATGGCTCGTACCAAGCAGACAGCACGTAAGTCCACAGGCGGCAAGGCCCCCCGCAAGCAACTTGCCACCAAGGCGGCTCGTAAGTCCGCACCTGCCACTGGCGGCGTGAAGAAGCCTCACAGGTACAGGCCCGGTACTGTGGCTCTTCGCGAGATCCGCAAGTACCAGAAGAGTACTGAGCTCCTCATCCGCAAGTTGCCCTTCCAGCGATTGGTCCGTGAGATCGCTCAGGACTTCAAGACCGACCTCCGCTTCCAGAGCTCCGCGGTGCTTGCGCTCCAGGAGGCCTCTGAGGCTTACCTCGTGGGTCTCTTCGAGGACACCAACTTGTGTGCCATCCACGCCAAGCGTGTCACTATTATGCCTAAGGATATCCAGCTTGCCCGCCGTATCCGTGGCGAACGCGCTTAGATTGAGTGCCCATGGCCATATCGAAAAAATGGTGTTTCCTAAGCACCACCTGTAGCCGAGGTTTCAACAGTTCCTAAGAAGAGGGGCCCTGCCCTACTATAGCCTTGAGGGCGGAGCAATAGTTCCGAGTTTACGGTATGCTCACAGCACACCGGATAGCGCGCTTTGCCTCAATTGGGTTGACAATACCTTTCTTCTTCCGTCCGGCGTGCTTCTGGTACGTACTTGGTTGCTTGCGGAGCTTACAGTTTGGGTTGCTATCGGTTTAATTATGTCGAGTGACTTTATCTCACACGCGTGCGTCTGTTAGGTATTCCGTTGACCGCATGCCATATAGTGACTGGCACACAGTCCAGCATAGAAATGGAGATACACGAGCCAAGTGGTGCACGTCTAGGATCCATTGGGTACGCTATTGGCAGTCGTCCTTTGCACAAAGAACAGTCTATTCTGCCAAAGTTATGGTTGAAGCTCCGACTTCGTTCGTACCGGGTTTTGAGTCTTTATACGCCAAATGAACAGCGTTATAGTTTGGGATTATTTTAATCTGAACGGTATGCTCTTGTCAGAGCTCGGTTGACCACTTGTCCCCAAGTCACAAGCACGTCGTATGTCACATACCATGCGCATATGTTTCAGCAACATGGTTGTGCGTGCGTGTGAGTACGACGTTGGTGACTTAGGCATCGGGTTGAATGAGGTCTGTCGATGATGAAGGCAGTACCTAGCCCCCGCCCTCCCCCGAACAAGCGCCCTGGATCCCACATCCGAGGCAAGCTGGAGTCACAGACAGTCCGTGTTTTGGAGGCTCCTGGTGGAATGGGGGCGCGCGCTTCCGTGTTCTCAGCTCTGTTGTGAGTAGACGGTGCGCTCCAGGGAGGGAGGGGAGGAGTTCATGCAGTGCGCTCAGTCTCTGAACTGCAAGAGGGAGGCAGCTGCCATCTTAATCCAAAACCGTGCCCGCTGGGGGGGGGCAAACAGGGGACTGGTTTACACTCGCAACTGGTCCCGCAGGCTCCTTCTCGCCGGCGCGCACTATCCACAAGTGCGGATCCCTTCAAATCCCACCGTGAGCGTCATTTTCCTCCAAGGCGCATGGCGCTGGCTTTTGGACGCATCCCATATCTAAGGCGCATGGCGCTGGCTTTTGGACGCAGCCAGATAGCTATGAGGGCATCCGAACTTCCACTTAAGGGAGCGTATGCCCCCTACCATTTCAACCCTCGGCTCTTGTTTGCCCATTCTCCTCTAATTCAGCTCCCCCTTTCTCAAGATTTAGCCCAACCTTCCCTCGAGCTTAAGCCTGCCGTCTTTCATGTAATTGTATGCTTGTACATTACCAAAATGTCTCAACCGCATCCATGCACCCTTTACGTGAAGGCGTCCTGTGCTATACATCATATGTCATCTGCTCAACCCCGAAAAGGAGATCTCTTTATTTGTCAGCATGAAGGTGTTCGACGTAAGTTGGCTGCCCACTTGGTTGGTGCTTCGTCTGCCGGGAATCAGCGCTTGCCTCCAGCTCAGCACGCGAACACTGGGCTCTGTGAAAGGATTTCCATCCACAGCATTTCCCGGACATGCGTTTGACAGTCAGGGGTACCTTGGCGTGTTCATGTGTGTTGCAGCTCGGTGTCCCCCATTTCATTATGACTGCGGGTTATCTGCCGTGCAACATTGGACTCCCGGTGGTCCCAAGCTTTCTCTCCTGACGGGGATGCTTGCACGTGCGCGGTATCTTGTCCCGGTTGCAGCCTGTTGCTGAATGTGCCTATCCTCCGCGAGGGTGGAGCGGGGCTGGCTTTGAGGGGTGCGCTAACGTTCAGTGCATCAATGCCGCGCTCCTCAAGGAGCTTTTTGGTGTTCCTACCAAAGTTAGATGAAGTTGACTGGCGCACTTGGGTAGGAACCCGATTCCCAGCATCCGGCTCCCCCCATCCGGTCCTCTCTGGCTAACACAATCCACGGTCCGCATCCTCTTTGCACCTTGGTTCGCATCGATTCAGGATTGAGCTGGAACGCTATGTGGAGACAGCATAGCGGCCTGATACTTAGTAGACTGAATAAAGGGTATGTATTGCATATTTTTTCGACGCGGCTAGCCCAACAACGTTGCTTGATACAGCGGTGCGGTTGCGGTTTTTCGACAGGTGGCTTGGCGCACATTCTCAGAGGATCTACCACGGGACTGGAACGCGTTCTACTGTGCAACTTTTTCTATTAGTTTGTCTAGTAGTTTGGCTTGCGGTTTACATTGTGGTATGCAGGACTCGTTCACGTTAGCTTTCGATCGTTGGGTTGCAGGTGGTTCTTGACTTCTTGTGGCACAACGGGAGGTGGAGCTGCGGTCGTAGGAGTCGTTTGCACGGGCAGTGCAGTCCTTGGCTCCTAGCCTTTTTGCCTAACTTGTTGCTTGTTTTGAACTTGTTCATCTTATTGTTGTTGCCCATTTTGCCGGAGTTGAGTAAGTAAACAATAAATTATTCGGTTGTGTTCCTGCATGAATAGCCGTGTTTGTTGCTCTCCCAATGCCAGAAAAACTACGGAAATTGCCACGTCATGGGTAGGAAAACTAGGAATCCTAGGTTGCCAAGTTAGCACATCTGATTCTCAAACTTAACTCAATAATCAAAACCGACGTGCCACATATTGTTGGACTTTTATTATGCATATGCCCCCTCATCAGTTTGCACGGGCTACATACTCGCGGCATGTATGCATGAAGCCAACTCCGCTGGGTGCCCTCACGGCACGTTGCTTGATACTTAACTATACTCGTTAAGAAAAAGGTAAATCGTCCATATCTTAACATCTAGAAATTTGCATTTACCGAGCACTTTCTGACCTCGCGTTTGCCGTATACCTTGATGTGTGCACAGTGTTCGCAGTTGCGGAAGGGAAGAAGCGTACCTTGGGGGACTGTTCGGATTCGAACCGAAGCTGGAGGGTTTATTCCTTTATTGCACCCCTGCTCGCAGTTCGCAGACTGCGGCCTCAACATAATTCTGAAAGCGCTCATGGTTTACATGCATTTGAACTGATCAGAACTGTATCAATTGTCAGAATGCAATGTAGAAGTTGGTGTGAGATATATAGCTACGACTATATATTGAGTTACGGTCAGAATCGCTTTCACTTTCGGTTTTCAAGAGTGTAAATAAAACATAAGATAGTCTCGGCTTTATGCCGGAAGCCCTAAACCTGTGACACCCGTACTGTACCGAGTACTAGTACAGATAACATGAAGTGACACACGGTGTGTCACATCCAACACACCACCCTGGACTATTACGGAGGAAGAGTTAGGGTGGAGCAGGGTTGTCGCAGTTCGAAAACACACCATCTCAAGCGGTGGAAACAATTCTAGAGGGGGCCTGTGCTCTTGGCCAGGGCGGTCCCAAATCTCTAGCTAGTTGTGCACACAGGAAGGCATCTTGGCCCAATACTGATCTAGCAAGGCTACTAGCAGCTACAAAACAACTCTAGCCACTTTGAAAGTGGTCCACAAAGCAGAGTTCACTGTAGATGTTGTTGTTGTCAACCTCAAAGTCCAGATCGAAGAAGTCAAAAGTGTCAAAGTCCAGAGAACCAGAGTCCAGATTGAAGTTGTCGTCGGGGTCAGCGGGTCCAGAGTCCAGAAAGGCGGAGTCGGGGAAGAAGTCCATTGCGCAATTCTGATAATTGAAGTACTGTCCGTACACCACCGCCCGTGGAGCAATCTCCACGCCACAGAGTGTGGAGGCGGTGACGGTGTCGAGCAAAGCCATGCTCACACACATGAACAGAGCCGGCAGTGCTGCTGCCGTGAGAAGATTTCCAATTGACGGCGTCCGGACACCACCAACCCGTGGAGCGGGTGGCGGTGCGTCCGCATGCAATTCCTCGTCGTCCGACTCCGAGTCAGCCACGCTAGTCGAATCATGCGTGGAAGAGATGTTGTACGGAGGCAGGGGGTTGAAGGATTGAAGTGAGACCTGCGGCTCGGGCTCGAAGAAGCCCAACTTTACAGACATGCCGTCCATAAAGGACTGCTCGAAGGGGGGCTCGTTGTCGACGAACTGCTTCGGGAAGATTAGCGCGTTCTCGTCGCTCTCGATTGTCACTTGCGGCTCAGGCTCTACGATGTTCTCGTCGATCACGGCGGGCGCGGCCGAGCCGAAATGAACCATGGGAAAATGTTGTCCCTACAGATCTGCAACCCTTGGGAAAGCTTTCCATAGGCATGTCATCCCTGTGCCCTCCCTATGCCCGCCCTTGGGAACGCTCGGGAAAATCCGGAAATATTTTCCAAAGGCTTGGAAAGTTTTCCATAGGGTATTTCCATAGGGATACCCCCTTTTGGAGTTTCCATAGGGTTTCTATAGGGCTGTATGCCTATGGAAAAGGACGTTCCATAGGCATGGAAGGCCGTATAATCACCCTATGGAAAAGTAAACATTTCCATAGGACGACTATAGGCATAACCA
>LGRX02001429.1:0-12454 GCA_001247695.2 Cymbomonas tetramitiformis
CTGCCGCCTTGTCACTGCCGGAAGCATGCGCGCATCCCCTGCCACGGCGCGCAGTAGTCCCGCGAGTGGACCGCGCAGTCACCTGCTCATGCTCACTGCTGTTGGGCTTCGGCCAATGCCGCCGCCTCGATGGCTGCATCGCAAATGGCTGAGTCGCAAGGAGGCGCGCCTGCGCCTGCTGCACAAGCGCCCTCTCCAGGGGGGGCGCCCAAGCTGCAACTCAGGCTCCTGCACTGATCTGGAACCCTGCGGAGTGTCAGAGATCTCGGCCAGGCCCGTGCGCTGGCGAGCACCCGGCCTATCTTGCTGGAGTCAGAGATCTCGGCCAGGCCCGTGCGCTGGCGAGCTCCCGGCCTATCTTGCTGGAGTCCAGGTCGGTGCGCAGGCTCCGAGGCCCGCATCTGCAGGATGACAAGGCAGACATTGATGTTGCGATCGTCGGCTGGGGTGCGGCCAGGCGTTGGCTCTCACCAAGGCCATGCAGCGGCAGGGGGTGCAGTTCCTGGGCCCGGTGATCTGGCTGGACCAGTGCACCGACCTGGACGAGCTCAAGAGCAAGCTCACGCAGCTCAAGGCCTATCGCTGCGGCATGAAGGTGCGGCGCCGTGTGTTGCGAGGCCCCGCGAGAGTCTACGCCACAGGCCTACGTCGTTGATGTCCACACTCTCCCAGGCCACAGCCCAGCGGTCACCAAATCAGGTGGTCACCCTTGAGGAGCTGGAGCTCCCCTGCAGTTGGCTGCACCCGCCTTTGTGGGAAGTGGCGGAGCGCACCAGCCAGTGTGTTGCCTTGGGCCAGATGTATTCCCTGCAGCGCGGTGCGCCTTGGACCGCCACGTGCCCCCTGCCCTCATGCGATCGTACCCCCTTTCCCTACAAGGGCGCCACCTTCCCGTCACATGCCCCTTGCCCTCATGCAATCGCACCCCTTTCCCTCCATGCGCCACCTTTCTGAGTGAAAACACAAGCTCGCCCTTCTCACTGGGTCCGCAATCAGGGGCCAACGCCCCTCCAAAGCTGGACTCTCTGCTGGCTCCACACTTCCGGTGGCGCCCTTGGAGAAGGGGGTGCGATCGCGCATGGGGCAAGGGCATGTGGCGGAAGGTAACACTTTTCCAGAAGAGTGCGATCTCATGTTGTTTATGTGGCGCGGGAAGATAACATGCCGGGTGGAGGGTGCACGATCGCATGGGGGCAAGGGGCATGTGGCGGGAAGGTGGCGGCGCATCGGGGAAGGGGTGCATTCGCGTGGTGCAGATGGGACCAGGGATGTCGCGGAGGCGGGCCTCGGTGGCCGGGGGATGGACTGGGGTGTGGGCTGCAGGGGGCGTTGATGGCCGAGAAGAGCACGCTAGAGGTGCGGCTGACAGCGCTGCAGACCAAGCTGAAGTTTGAGAAGCTTGACCCCTTTGCGCCGGACGTGGGGCTGCGGATCTCGGACGTGGAGGATGCCTGGAAGGAGCTCGTGGAGAGCGAGCAGACCTACGAGTCCATGGTGAACGCCTGCCTCAAGAAGGTGTTGCAGGAGGAGGAGCTCATCTCCCAGATCACCAAGAAGGGGGAGTCTCTCAAGCTGTGGGCAGGCACCACCTCCGAGAACATAGAGGTAAGCGCTCTCCATGGTGATGGTCAAATCTGGGCCCTAGGATGCGCTCAAAGATTGACAGACGGGCCGCGGCGTGTAACTCCTGTGGTGCATCTCTGATGGTGCCTGCCTCTTAGTCGGCATTGCAGTCCAGTCTGCTTGTGCTGTTTGTTGCAAGAGGAGGCAGAGGGTGGCCTTATCGATGCTAGTTTTCATCCTTTGGTTTTGGTGGGGACGCTTCGGTGGCTTTTGGTTTCATTTCGTGTCCCCGTGACTGTCCATGCCGTCCCTGTCTACCGCGCATCCTCCGTTTGCCATTGGGCGGCCGATGCACCGCACTGGTAGGCCGGCAGCCCTGCTGAAAGTGTCCCATCTATTGTGTGCGGAGGAGGTGGCGTGCGGGCTTCTCGTGCCGGCGTCCACCAGGGAGGTGCTCCGGCCAATCGCCCGCAAACTTGTGGGCTCGGGATCTGAGGATGCCGTCGGGCTGATCAAGGGTGCTGGGACGAGCTTGTGCCCGCCTGCATGTTTGAACTTTGACTGGCCACCTTATGCGTTCCGCGTGGCACAACTGGTGGGACACTGAGCTGTTGGCAGGACTTGCTGGATGTGGCGGTGTTTGTGCGCTCCTCCTCCCCCTCAGCCTGCGCTTCCACGCCATGCCACAGCCTGCTCTGCTCTGGCGTTCTGCTCTGCTCCGCTGGGCTGCTGGTTGGGCGTGGTTTGGCGAGGGGCCTGTTCACAGGGGGCACAGCAAGTGAGGCGCCCCTAACTCAGCCGTTTGCCTGGTCAATCACCTTCCCTGCCTCTCCCCGGTGGCTCAGAGTGGCCCTGGTTTGGCCGGCTGGCTGAGGAAGGGGTGGGTTGTGTGTCCCAGGAGGACACGTCAGCGGAGCCGGCCACTCTGAGTGAAGCTGAGGTGGCACTTTTCGGCTTTGAGGTGCGTTTGCCCCCGCTTCCTGGTTAGGGCTCAGCATTTGGCGAGCGGGCAGCTTCTAGGAGCCGTCCGATCTCAGGCTGGTTTCTTACTGGCGCTGGCTGTCGCAAGGGAACTGGGGCATGGGGCTCTGGATCTGACGTGGCGAGGCAGTGGTATCAGGGGTTGGGAGAACAGAGGGGAGCTCTAGGACGTATTCGTGAGGTCAGGGCTGGATGCAGCAAGGGGGCGGCTGAGGCGCTCCTGCATGGAAGAGGGCGTGGGAGAGGCGAGGTGGGGAGGAACTCGTTTGATGGTTGAGGGCATTCGGGTGGGGCGAGGCACGGGCCTCCAGCTGATGAAGAAAGAGCACACCGCGAAGGTCTTCAAGCTGCAGACCCTCCAAGATTTGGTAAAGCAGGTGTTGGGCCCTCTCTCTTGGCTGCGCAACCCCGTGCCGCCCGCTCTTGCCCGAGACCCGCTTCTGGTGTTTGTGATCGCGCTGCACCACTTGCGGCTCTTGCCTGCTGCCAGCTCGTGCCCCAGCCCCAGCTCTAAAGTACCTTGGGGGGCTTCAGGGGTTTCTGAATAGCTGTGGGGGGTTACGTGGCGCAATCATGGTCGACAACGCATCGAGGGCAATAAACCGCTGCAGGGAGCTATATAGGGTTACAGGGATCATAAATGATTACAGAGGGGCGAGGGTCTGTGCCGTTGTATGAAGAGAGAGCCGATGGGGTGATGCAGGGCCCATGGTGGGAGGGGGCTGCATGGGGTGGGGTGGCGCAGTCGGAGAAGGACCACAACCGAGTCAATGTGCAGGCGCAGAAGGTGCTCGAGGCGGTGGAGGCCGTGATGACGGCCGTGGCACCGAAGATCGTGGAGGCGCTGTGCTGGGGCCAGGGGAAGGTACAGAAGTGGCGCGAGATCGAAAAGAAGAAGATGGAGCTGTCACAGGATGCTGAGAGGTGCCATCCGCCACCAGCCGTCGATGGCTGCACCTGGGCATTGGCTGAGAAGCTGCTGCTTTGCCACAGGGTGGGCGCTGCTCATCTTGGGGTGGGAGGTTAGAGCGCCGCTCATCTTGGGGTGGGGGGGGTGGGCGCCGCTCATCTCGGGGTGGGAGGGGGGCTTGGAATGCCATGGCAGACTCGCATTCGAGTGCCAGTCGCTTGCCGAGGAGATGCAGAAGGGAACCAACTGCGACAGTGTGTCCGATGCGGAGAAGCAGATCCAGCAGGTGGTGCAGCGCTGGCAGGCCTTCAAGCAGGACAAGGGCGCGCACCTGCAGGCGCTGCAGCAGAGGCACGACGACCTCGTGGGCAAGGGCTCCAGGAACCCCTACAGCCGGTACTCTGTACAGGACATTCAGGAGTTGCTGGTGGGTCCTCGGCCTCTCTCTCAACCCCACCTTCATCTGCTGCTGTGAGCAGCCACCCTCTATTCCCCCCTACCTCCCCCTTACCCGCCCTCTGTGCCCCTTGCGGCTGACCCTCGGCTTCCCGCTTTCCCCCCACCCACTCTCTGTACACGCCGTTTGACCCTCGGCTTCCGGTTCCCCTACCCACTCTCTGCAACACGCGCTAGCGGCTGACCTCGGCTTCCCGTTTTCCCCTACCCGCTCTCTGTGCCCTTGCGGCTGACCCTCGGCTTCCCGCTTTCCCCCACCCACCTCTCTGTGCCTTGCGCGGCTGACCCTCCCGGCTTCCCGTTTCCCCCTACCCACTCTCTGTGCCCCTTAACGGCTGACCCTGCGTCTTCCTGCTTTCCCCCCACCCACTCTCTGTGCCCCTTGCGGCTGACCCTCGGCTTACCGCTTTCCCCCGCGCACCTGCTGTGCCTCCTGCCACTGCGCCCCATCCATCTTCCACTCTCCCCTCCCCCTCCCCGGCTTTACTGCGCCTCTTTCCATTGTGCCCCGTTCACTCCCCCATCCCAACCCCCACCCCCCTCTGCACCTCTTGCCACTGCGTCCCCCCTTCCAATGCTGAGCTGTGGCTGCGGAGTGCAAAGGGGCGCAGGACGTGGCAGAAGGCGCGGCTACAAACCGTGGCCAGCAGCTCAAGGAGCTGCATCAGCTCCACACCCACAACGATGAGCTGTGCAAGCAGTTTTCTCTCGCGGCAGAGAACCTGGACGCCTGGCTGAATGAGATGAAGGTGCCTCGCGCGCGCCTCCCGTAGCTAGGACACCTGGTTCGGTGGGGCGCTTTTTAAGTTATCCTTTTACAATTGATTTACCACGTTCTTGTTGCAAGGAGACTAGTTTTTATCCCACGATCAAAGCACAGTACACACCACTCCTACCATTTTTTTTTAGATAGTTTCACTGGCCTAAGGTTGTTTGATTTATGCTGCGGACAAGCGCCACGCTATGTATACGACAATCTGGTCGCCTTCAAGCCAAGGACTATTTCATATTGTCAAACCAATAGTCCTTGGCGAAGGCGACCAGATTGTCGTATACATAGCGTGGTGCTTGTCCGCAGCATAAATCAAACAACCTTAGACCAATGAAACTATCTAAAAAAAAATGGTAGGAGTGGTGTGTACTGTGCTTTGATCGTGGGATAAAAACTAGTCTCCTTGCAATAAGAACGTGGTAAATCAATTATAAAAGGATAACTTCAAAGGAGCCCGTCCATTCACGAGAAGGAGAGCGGGCGTCCTCTGAGGTGATGAGGGGGGTGTCCGTTGGCGAGATTTTGCACAGAACAAGGTTGACAAGGCGGGATCGGGAGAAAAAAATATGGAGATGCAGCTGGCAGCGCTTGACGAGGTGCGGGGCGGCCGCCCACAGCAGCGCATCAGCCGGTCAGCGTTCCCCAGTTGTGAATCCGGCAGGAAATGCCTCAAGCCATCCAGGGGTGCGACGAGAGTCAGGCTCGGGCACGGGACCTGACTGACGATGAGGGTTGTGGCAAGGAGACGGCGGCGACGTGTGTGGCCGGGGCCCCGTGCGCAGGTGGAGAAGGAGGTGGCAGTGGGGTCCTCGAAGGTGGCCTTGGCGGAGGAGGCAGACCAGGCGGTTATCGAAGCGGGTATCGTTGAGAACAGCTTCACAGACAAGGTGCACCACGCCAGAGCACCGCGCGGCCAGAGCCCGGCGTGGCAAGTAGAGCCCCCCCCCGCGCAGAGTCCGGGGGAGTTTGAAAGCGAGGTGGTCAGTCGTAGCGCCACCGCCTGCGAGTGCCTCCGCCGCGCACTCCTCGGCTCGGCGGTGGCAGATCCTTCGGCGGAGGCCGCCCGCACAGAAGCAGGGGCGCCTCACTGGGACACGTGTGTGACACGCCGAGGCCTCTGCGAGGGGGGCTGGAAGCGGAGCATTGCACTGTGGAGGGGCGGTAGATGACGGCAGGCTGGTTGTGGTTGGAGGGAATGGGTCTCGCAGTCCATGTTTGAGCTCCAGATGTCCTGGGACCTTCTCAACACGATGCTGGTGCGCCTCCCTCGTGGGCTCCCCGTGGGGTGCCGTAGCACGCATGTTGCTGGAAGGAGAAGGCTGAGGCGGAGGCGGGACGGAGATGGCGCGAAAAAGAGGGTGCTCTTGTTAGAACCAGAGGGGGATGGCGGAGGGTGCAACAGCGAGAGAAGAGAGCGGTGCTGGAGGCAAGGCTGAGCATGACTAAAGACCGCACCGGCATTCAGCAGCGTGAGGAGATGATCGAGCTGTTCCGCAATTTTGACAAAGATGGCAGCGGGTCCCTCACCGGAGTGGAGCTGCGGGCGGCTCTAACCTCTCAAGATGTGGAGGTTCACCCCCTGCGCCACCCATGTGCAAACCATGCGCCGTGGCTTTGCCTTCAGGACGTCAAGCGCTCCCCTGTGGCCTCGGTCTATCTGGTGTGCAGAGGGAGGCCTCTGGAGCGGCGGACAGCCCCACCACCTGCATCCTCACCGGGTCTTCGCTAGATCTGGACGGGGCGCTGCACGCAGGCCTGGCTAAGGCATTCCATGGACTTACTGCGCGAGTCGGTGCTGCGACTGGCGGGCAGGCGAGGCAGGCGAGGCAGGCGGAGCTTCCAAGCCTGAAATTCAGGAAAGTAGGCTGTGAACTCAGTATGGTGGGCTGTGAAGTCAGGATAGTAAGCTGTGAACTCAGGATAGTAGGCTGTGAACTCAGGATAGTGGGCCGTGGACGCAGGATAGTGGGCTGTGAAGTCTTTGGTAGGGGTTTGAGCACAAAAATCAGTCTTATTTCAAAGGCTACTAGGGACCTGCGCACAGCACCGGGCAATCCTGCAGTCACGTGTGGTTCCGACTTGAAAGGCCGCCTTATTGCAACACCCTCGGTACCATGGTGGACAAAGGGCACTTATCGGCTGGACGCTGGCACAGATTGGGGACGAGAAGGTGGAGAAACTGGTCAAGGGAGGCGGCATGAACCAAGAGAAGTTTGTTGAGTTCATGATCGAGCATTACAAGGTGAAACCCGGCAGCCCCCCTGCGGCCCGGCGTATTCCGTATTCCCCAGCGCTCCCAACACACCTCACCGCACTTCACTCCTCTCCCCACGTCACCCGTCTCCGCACTTCACCTCTAGGCTAGTTCTTGGAGATTGCGCGGATGAACTCGCGCCTTGACATGCAACACGCAACAGGCGGTGCGAGGCTGTGTGCGTTCAAAGCGGGGGCGAGAGGATCGGCGGTGTGCAGGATACGGACACATATGAGCAGATGCTGGAGGCGTTCCAAACGCTGTCTCGCGCCGAGCCCGTGATCGACAAAGCCACCCTCGAGAAGCCGCCCTGCACCACGTTCCTCAAGCCCGAGGGAGTCACCTTCCTGTGTGATCAGATGCCCCCTGCTGAAACGGTGCGGGAGCCACGTGTGCTGGTGGTCCCGCCCTCCGGCCCTTGTGTCTACCAGCACCCGCGCAGCCCCGCTGGCGCCATCTCTCCCTTCCTTGCCCCCTCCCTGCTCCGATCACTCCGGCCCCACAGCCGATCACTCCGGCCCCACCGCTGATCACTCCGGCCCCACAGCCACGATCACTCCGGCCCGCCGCAGATCACTCCGGCCCCACAGCCACGTCACTCCAGCCCCACGCGTCCTCCCGGCCCCACCGCTGATTACTCCGGCCCCACAGCCCGTCCCTCGGCCACAAGCCACGGTCACTCGAGCTTCGCTGATCACTCGGCTGACCGCGCGTCCTCCAGCCCCACCGCTGATTACTCCGGCCACAGCCGATCACTCCCGGCCCCCACCGCGTCCTCAGCCCCACCGCAGATCTCCGGCCCCGCGAATCACTCGGCCCACAGCGATCACTCGGCCCTGGCCGATCACTCGACCCCACAGCCCGATCACTCCGGCCCACAGCTGATTACTCCGGCCCCACAGCCAGTCCTCCCGACTGGCGATCAGGCGGGTCTCACCGGAGTGTAGGGAGCGGGGCAGGGAGGAGTTGTGAGAGGTTATGACTTCACAGCACATACGTTGGTAAGTCCGACTGTCCGAGGGGAGGGTTTGGAAACGCGCATGCACACACATGTGCGCCGGCGGTGCGGATGCAGAGGGGCTCGAGTGGCTCAGTAAGGCTTAGGAGGTCCCATTCTTCGCTAGCGAGCTCTGGAGAATCCAGACAACTGTCCCGAAGTGTGGGCTAAAGCCTTTGATCCCAGGCGTGGGTACATATTGCAGCCGGTCTTCTGCGGCTACGGGGTGGCAAAGGAGGTGGTCCAAGGATGGTCACACACCCGGATGAATCAGCTCCAGAAACATGGCAGCAGCGCGTCGTCCGTGCAGATGCAGAGGGGCTTGGGTGGCCCAGTGAGGCTTAGGGGGTCCCGTTCTTCGCAAGTGAGCTCCGGAGAATCCGGATAAGTGTTCCGAAGTGTGTGCTGAATCCTTTGATCCCCGGTGTGAGTACACAGTGTGGCAAATCTTCTGTGGCCACGTGGCGCCAAAGGAATGGCTGCATGGTCCAAGGATAACCCGCACACGGAGTCACCCTGTTCCTCTGTGCACGGCTTGTCCAGCGCCCGCATGAGGAGCAATGGACTGCATCTAGAAACGGCCATCGGCGCCACCTTGTGGGATCCGGCCGCTGCGCAAATCAGACTTGAGCCGTGTCAGCCAGGCTCACGCTCCGAGGGTTTGTTCACCCCACTGAAGGCGCGCCTTTGGCGGACCACCTGCAGGCACCGTGTACGGAATTAACATCGAACGCGCCAAATCGTTTTCGGAGAAGGAGATCAATCAGGCGAAGCTCGAGGCTGCGGAGGAAGCTAATGTGCGTCGCTGCTGATCGCTTGAGCAGGTGACGAAAAACTGACAGTGAGTGGGCAAACGGACGTCAAAGTGACAGGTGGGCAGGCTGGCGTCAGTGAGTGGGCAGGTGAGGTGGCTGCCCAGTGGTGAGCCCAGGGTGAGCCGAAACAGGCGGTGAGCGGGGCGGGTGGGCAGCGGACAGTAAGTGGGCGTTTGGGCGAGACTGGCGAACTTGATGCGGGCAACTCCCTCGGGCGGTCCACAGAGAAAGGCCGAGGAGCAGCGCGTGGAGATGGAGAGACAGCTGGAGGAGCGCAAGAGGGAAGCTGCGGAGCGCAAAGCCCGCCAAGACGAGGAGGACCGCATGTGCGCTCACCGCACAGCCTCCCCCCTACTTTGCCCTCCCTGCCCTGCCTTCCCTCCTCCCTCCTCCCTCCTCCCGCCTCCCTCCATCCCCTCCATCCCTCCTCCAGACAGCTTCTGATGCAGCCCTGATTCTCTCCCCGGTCCTCGCGCAGGAGGAAGGTGGCTGAGGAGAAGGCACGGCTGGAGACGGAGCGCATTCTCCAAGAGAAGGAGGAGCAGCTGAGGCTCGAGTCGCAGCGAGGCAAGCCACCTCCCCGCTAGCCCCAAACCCAGGGGCCTCCCCGCGAGCCCTGAACCCAGGGGCCTCCCCGCGAGCCCTGAACCCAGGGGCCTCCCTGTGAGACCTGAATGCTCCCCACCCATCCCTGTGACTCCTGCCTGACTCCCGTGCCCACTGACCCCCTTCCAATGCGCCCATTTTTTTGTGAGCCCTCCGAGGACTCAGCGCGGAGCCTCTCTGCCAGAGCCTTCCGCTGAGCCCCTCCCGATGCGAGCCTTGGCCTGTGCACCTGTACTGCTGAGCTGGGTGTGCTGGTGTGTGGCGAACTGTGGCCATGGGCAGCGGCGGAAGAGGAGGAGCAGAAACGGGCCGAAGCAGAGGAGGCGGAGCGCAAGGTGAGCAGGATGCCAGCGCAGGGCCTTGCTGTGCGCCGAGGGCAGCAGGGCAGCGCGGGGCCTTGCTGTGCGCCGAGGGCAGCAGGCCAGCGCCTATCCCAGCGACCCGCCCTCGCTGCCTCCGTTCTTGGACCGGGCCCGCGGCCATCAGAGCTTCGAGTCTTGACTGCAGTTTCGGGTCTCGGGAGAGGGGACGCAGGCGGAGGAGGAGCGGCAGCAGCGCGCCATGCAGCTGAAGCAGGACAGCAAGAAGACTGTCTCCAAGGACGTTTCCAAGGACTACACCGCGGAGTGCGCCAGCCTGCAGCGCAAAAGCAGCATGCTGCACTCCAAGCTCGAGACCAGCCTTCTGACCAGCATCCCGTATAAGGTCAGCGCCCGCCCTCTGACCAGCATCCCGTACAAGGTCAGCGCCCGCCCTCTGGCCAGCATCCCGTACAAGGTCAGCGCCCGCCCTCTGACCAGCATCCCGTATAAGGTCAGCGCCCGCCCTCAGACCAGCATCCCGTATAAAAAAGGTCGGCGCCGCGCCCGGACCAGCATTCCCGTCTGGTCAGCGCGCCCTCTGACCAGCATCCGATACCCAGCGGTCAAAGCCGCCTCTGGCCGGCATCCGTGCAGATTAGCCCGCTATCTGACCAACTATCCATGCAGAGATGGCGCCCACCCTCTGACCAGCATCCACATTGCAGACCAGCGCCCGCCTCAGCCCAAGCATCCCGTACCCGCAAGGTCAGCGCCACGGCCTCACGACCAGCATCCCGTGCAAGATCAGCGCCCGCCCTCTGGCCAGCATCCATTTTAAGGTCAGCGCCCGCCACGCTTTGATGGCATCCCGTACAAGGTCAAAAGCGCCCGCCCTCTGGCCAGCTCGTACGCGCAGATCAGCCGCCTCTGACCAGCATCCCGTACAAGGTCAGCGCCCGCCCTCTGACCAGCATCCCGTACAAGGTCAGCGCCCGCCCTCTGGCCAGCATCCCGTACAAGGTCAGCGCCCGGATGCCTGTGGGTCTACTCGAATGTTGACACCTCCCAGCCTCTCTCCCGCACCCTGCAGTATATGTGCGGTTTATCCTTGGACCGGTTCCTAGCACCGCGTACCCACAGAAGACCGGCTGTACTATGTACCCTCACTAGGATCAAACCATGTACCCTGCAATATGGTTGTGTGTGGGTGTGTCCCTTGATCTCTGCGGGGAGCGCCTCAGTGCTCGCTTCCAGTTTATGCCTTGATGCATCTTCCATTGTCAGACCATTGGTTTACATTCATCAAGCAACAGGTTCCATTCATCCATCGACTGTGAAGCCACCGGGGGGCACGCCAGCTCACTCCGATACCTGAAGAGTAGTGTGCAGTAGCGCAATCTCACATATTTGGCAGTGTCTAGTACAGACATCCATCTATCCATAGTCCATTGCATTTGGTTTAAAATGGTGTGCATCAGTGGTATCTTGGCACAGCCCCGCCCTGTTCCTGAATACTATTCACATCCACTGGGATGATGGTGGGCTGGCTTTTGTCGGCGGACCTCATGCCGTTCAGTGTGTGTGTGGAGCCTCAGGCGCTAATAAGCACAAGAGGCATTGGTGAGGGGGGAGGGGGGAGGGCGCCGCAGGGATGGATGGAGAAGCAAGGCGGGGGAATCTCGGGAGGCTTCTTCGGCTTCAGCTCGATGGCCTTTAAAAGTAGATTCTTCTTTCTTGAGGTGCGTCTCGTCGTGCCGCCCGCGCACGTGATCGTGTGACGAGTGCTCAGCCAGGCCTGTTGCTCGCCCTCAGGCTAGTGGAAGGTTGTCGTACTACACGGATGAAAACATGGCCCCAACACATTGAAGGCACGCCCCCTCCCCCACCCCCCCCAACCTCCAATCTCCCCATCCTGAAAAGCCCTGCTTATTTGAGGGCACAGGCAGTGGCAGGTCACTGCGTAGGCCAGCGGAGAAGCACCGTTGAATCGCTCACAACGTTCTTCCTACAAGTTGTGCCACGTGGGCGAGATGAAACGAATCTCACAGCATACACAAGAATACCTGGGCGAGATATAACACGCCAGAAGTGCCATGAAGGCGTGCCATGAGAGACCACACACACACACACACACACACACACATATATATATGTATGTATGTATGTATGTATATATTCGGAAGTATACAACATGTTATATATATGTATGTATATGTATGTGTGCGAGTTATATATGTATACGAAGTATATAATTATATATGCTACGCCACCAGTGCGCAGCTGGCAGATGCCTTATTTAGGGTTTTTAGGGTTTTCAGGGTTTGGGTGCAGAGGTGATCGGGTGGCTCAGTTTGGCTTAGGTTAAGGGTCCCATTCTTCAATAGTAAGCTCCGGGGAATCCGGATACGTGTCTCGAAGTGTGTGCTGAATCCTTTGATCCCCGGCGTGGGTACATAGTGCAGCCGGTCTTCTGCGGCTACGGGGTGCCAAAGGAGTCGGTCCCAGGATAAGCACACATTGCCTACAGGCGCAAGTCGGTGGTGGGTGCGCGGGTTCGGATCAGGGCAACCCATATTATTATTCTCAGCCCCTTGGGACAGCCCTTGGGCATTCTGGCCGTGGCGTGGGTGGGCAAGCTCTCTTGAGACCAGGCTCTGGGGCGTGTAGCGGGCAGCGGGGTGGTACCGAATGTGGGCTTGGTGGTGAAGAGGTGGCTCGAGTGGCGGAAGTGAGCCGGCTTCAGAGACACAGCAGCAGTGCGCCGGC
Organism: Cymbomonas tetramitiformis; assembly: GCA_001247695.2. Taxonomy (NCBI): domain Eukaryota; kingdom Viridiplantae; phylum Chlorophyta; class Pyramimonadophyceae; order Pyramimonadales; family Pyramimonadaceae; genus Cymbomonas; species Cymbomonas tetramitiformis. The sequence continues at coordinate 12,423 of LGRX02001429.1, forward strand.
GGGGCAGTCGCAGAGGGGGTCAGGTGGCCCAG
>LGRX02001429.1:15332-45364 GCA_001247695.2 Cymbomonas tetramitiformis
TACTCGCCAATAGAACGTATACCGCAACGGCTAAGTAGTCTCGGAAGACTAAACCTTAAATTGAAAGTATTGTAGTCCTACTGCGTAGTCAACAGACTTGTGACAGGTCACGTAACCGACAGGGGGGCTGCACCGAGACTCTCGGGAGCGCTGCCCAGCAGATTCTGGCAAACCGTATAGTCGCACTCTATTGATATTGCACCTACTTTATGGTTATCAAACTCCCGTCCCCAAAATCAGCATCACAAGCACGGATATTGTTATTTGCAAATTTCGGTTTTGCACAAATCTAAGTTTCATCCAACGGAATTCATCATCCATATAACATTCCCATTCCCAAAACCATTTGGAATCGGTATCCATCAATGTTCTCCGGTTCAATATCACCATCGTTCGACGATCGAAAATTGATCATTGGTATTTGGATCTAAAAGTTTGAATTTCGGACATAATTGATCCTGTGATGGCAGACACTGAGGTTGCCATTATTGTCCCGAGCCATGGATCGAGTAATCTGATATTGGCAATACGTAATGGCAGACGCCGAGGTTGCCATTGGCCCCGTCGACATTGGAATAGAGCCCCGCCTAGTATACGTGTATGCGAATTGCCCATACATATAATTACGTGACCTAATATCATTTGTATTGGGTATCGATTCGATCGTCGTCCGTTCCGTCCCGACTAGCGAGGTACAAATAGTACATATATGTGAGGTACGAATCGATGTATTAGTTGGGAACGTCAACAACATCGGCATCATCGATCGTTGTGCGTAGGGTCACAATCGGTATCGATCGACTTGCGGTAGGAATAATTGGCATCGATCGATAGCTCGATAAACAATTAGTATCGATCGATACCGATTGTTCATAATCACAATCGATCGAGCGATTTTGGCAATATCGAATAAATGGATGGATCAAATATTCCCAAACCGATTGATGCCCTGCCCCAAAGTTGGGGTATTCCTTAATACAATGGTCCGTGTTTTTCGATGGGCAATTAAATGTCGCATTTCATCCGCGTGCCGCCCGCCATTGCGATGCCGTTGTTACAACTGAGGTAGGTGATCACCGTTTCACCGGCCCGATAATGCAAACGATGTCTTCATCGTGTTCCCCAAGGCATTGTTGTCGATTTTGTCGTCCAACACTCGGACAATGCTTACCCCAATCCGATTCGCCGACGACCGCCCCACTTCCGCCGCTTTCGACGCGATGGCCTCATTGACGAGGACCGCTTCCACAATTGTGTATTCCTATCCGAATTGCAACACGGATTTTGACACCATCACTCCCCGGAATCTCCGAAAGCCATCTCAAAAATTCTGAACTATGCCTGAGTGGATGATAGAATAACTTGAAACAGCGTAATTGCACATTTTGTAGTGCGTAAAATTGCAAATGCGCAACATTCCATATGATGATGCAGTTGTTTTAGAATTGAACCTTGACTTCCCATCACACTTGATGCTCTCCTCCTATTTTGGTAGTCTCATTTGAGTTACCGAATCGAATATTGAATTACCCCAATGGACATCTTGCGTCGCCAAAAATTTCGACAGAAATGTTCTTCATTTCCCCTTGCGACAAGCTGAACAAGGTGGTACATATTGCGATCGGGTGCCTCTGCGTTGGAATACGCGGTAAGTGCGTGTTGTAAAACATAAATGATTGTCAATATATTATTCTGTCTCTTTTTGTTGCATATTACGAGCCAGCCACATCTCATTAACAATATCCTCACTCGTGATTCAACTATCCTCTTAAATGATATCCAATTTCGCTCTTATCACCATACTTCCACATGCAATTTGTGTTTCAGAAGTGCAGATCACGCCAAGCGAATCGAGAGAGTTGTCACTTAGTTGAGAAGGTTGCTGGCGTAGGTTTCATGTCGTAGCCCGATCTCCCTGCCTGCAATGCACCACAGTGCATCACAACGAACATCGTCGTAGGTTTCATGTCGTAGCCCGCTCTCCCTGCCTGCAATGCACCACAGTGCATCACAACGAACACCGTCAATCATAGCTCACAAAGCCTCCTCGTTTTTCGAGCAGGCATTGCAGAAACAGGTCGCACAGGCTGTTGATGGGTGCCTTCTCTGTTCGCTCACGCATGCATCCTCAGCCTCTTTGCCGATGCGCTCTAGAAAGCTCCCGAGATAAGGTTACGATCATCGAATGCCAGAAAGCAAAAGCTCCAAACTAAGAAAATGGCATACTTTTGAAGTATCCAGCATTTTGTTGTATTTCAGCTGGCTTCGTATAGAGTGCCGAATCACTTTCACAGGTGTATGAGGTCAGCGGGATCCATGAACACGAATGCTGGCACCCTGGTAAACTTTTATGTTAATATTGAGCAACAAGATAAAAAACATAGCACATCCTCCAAACTGCCCTGCGTCAAGTGAAAGCTGTTGCTACGTTCTATTTGTGCCATTCTCAAAGTGCGCGCGCCATTGTATATACTTCTCTGTAGATTGTGTTAAATGTTCAAGGCAAATCGACGGCGGCCTTAGCAACCTCGCGTGCTCAGGACGAGCACCTGGCTTGAAGAAACAAAAATTTACTGTATTTCCTCTGCACGCACACTAAGTGGAAGCTGGGAGGTGAGCTCCGGATCGAGGTTTCGGGTGCTCGCAATGCCACGTTGCAAAACTTTCCCAGCCAGGGCGCTCGCCGGAACTGTGCACACAAACACCACGCCTCTGCGACGTCAACAGGCTTCACTTTCTTCTCAGTACCACTGCGAAGACGCTGCTCGAAAGCTGATTTGAAAAACCCAGCAATTGCATCGACGATCACCTTATGCAGGAGCTGGTGAAGGTTGCCACACTCCGTGTACCGAAGGCAGATATAACATGAAAGGCCGTGTCGTCAAGATGCGACGCGTTTAGCTGATACAATGTTGTTAGTCTTCGAGGAACCCTTTTGGATTTCTCTAGCAGCATTCCCAGTGCAGGCGTTACATCAGGTGCATAGGAAGCACGTGACCACTGTGAGAAGATCCCCGGGTTTACAACCTCGCGCAAAGTCTGGGCGCACCGCTTGATGCGCTTCGCCCGAATGTGACTGTGGTAGTGACAACCGTACAGCGGCACCAGGATGTCCCCGTGGATGTCACTTATCTCGGTCCTAGTTGGTTGATACTTGCGCTTACACACCGGGAAGGGAATCTCTTCTCGGCCCGCGGGCCCGATACCCCAGCTCGCAGAAGCTGTCAGTATAGCCTCCGCCTGTGCCCCCACGCTTGCAGACCGCAGATACATAGTTCCACCGTACAAATCTCCGTTCTTCGTCGGAAAGCCTACGCGCCACAAGGAAAACCTTCAGCAATTTCCGCCAGTTGCAGGTTGGTGGCTCAAGGTCAAGGACATATTCTATCGAGGGCTGTGAAAAATGCTACAGAGGCTTTACTTGAGAGAGAAGGTGTGTGCGTGCATGTGTGGAAATATCACGAGGCTGCTAGGTCGAGAATACAATAAACAGAGGATCAGATGAAGTTCTAAGTTGGAACGGTGCAGTGCGAAATTACAACGAGGCCGCAGTGAAGAGAGGTGCTTCCAACGACGATTTGTCAGCAAGTTAAGAAAGTTGGAATCAAAGCCCAGGAATACGTCGCGGATAAGTTCGGCTCAAGGATGAGGACCATACGAGCACAGTAAAGTGAAATATCAGAGCGGTGATATGGGCTAGTTTGAACTCTGCCCTACCGCAGATGAAGCCGTAAGGGACGCGGTCTGGGAGCGCAGAGGCCTTCACCATATATCAGTCGGAGGGCAAGATTCCAGGATCCTTGCCATGTTCTGAACAAGCAGACTTTGCCACCGTCGGAATGCCTTCATGACGTTTCCCCTGATTGCGTGTCTTCATAATCGCAACTAGAGAAAAGGTAACAACGGGTCTCGAATGCTCCTTTAGGACTTGCGATACAAGGAAAGAATTCTCGTTCGTCTGTCGTGTGACGAGAAGCTCACGACAGCCGAGCGACATCGACAGCGACATCCACAGATGGCATGCGATGGCAGATGGAACTATCGTATCGCGTATGCGCCTGTCGGCGACTGAATCCTATCGCTATCGATAATGCATAATCCATAATCGATAATGAACTCGCAATGTCAACTCGTGTCACAGGTGAGGTGTCACTCGACTGTTCGACTGTGTCACGCATGCTCACCTGCCGTCGCGTCGCGTGACACCCGACCGACGTGTGTCAGATGTTGATGGGACACACATCAACATCCTTGATCCTAGCAGTAGCAAGTTTATGCTGATACGTTAGCGTTAGGGCGTTAGGCGACTCTTGGGAGTTGGGGCGTATCCTGTATCCAACATTCTGCTTTCACAATTTTCTCTGACGATCGATAGAATCTACTATCCTTTGTTTTCTCTCTCTTTCGGTTTGCCACAACCATTTGCGAATACTGTGACGATTTGCCCGCTAATGAGTGAATGAAGCTGCATAACTAAGAACTCTAGAACTGAGAATATAATTCCCCCCTCACTCATTAAGTATACGGCATCGCGTTTTGAGATCGGCTTGCACCCCCCCCCGTTGATAAAAGACTCGGCGTGTGAACGGTACGGCCACCAATTATGTAACTTGGTCGCTGGAAACGGGAGTGTCGCATTTCAAGCGCTTAAAGGTACATATGCGTTGCGTAATACACACACACACGCACACACCTTTATAGGATAGTTAGCTTTTGTCTAAGGTCGTGTAAACATGCGCAGAGAATTCGATTTCACTTCTTTCCGACCTTCGGGTGTCTCCCGTACAGGCGTTTGCCTCTGAGTCTTTTACACTTCAGTGTCTACTCTACGCGTTGTGTGATGTTGTTTGCTATATTGCTTCCCTGCCAGCGAGTATGCAGTTCACGAACTCCCTGTTGAGTTTTGCTTGAACGCTGTACTGCATATCTATTCTTTCTGAAGTTGGAGGAGCTACATAACATACAGATATTTTCAGAAACTCTTCCTCCACGACTTACAACCTTACTTCGCCTGCTTTGGCACTGACGTTAACCTTGTCTCTAAAACGCAGAAACGCGAGATTTTCGTGGCCTTCCGCTTGGTAAGTTCATTTGGATTCCAGCGACTTTAGTGCTCCGAACGAGTTTTCGAAACATCGCGGAGAAGGAAAAATCTCGGCCTCGACCGCCGCTTCCCCTCTATGCGGCACGCATGACGCCCACGCGAGAGAACTCCATGGAGGATGAGCCCCCGTTGCATTCGGAAACCAGCAGTCCCGACCTCAAAGACGAGACCAAGACAAGAAAGCCGAAAGGGGACGAGGAGGCAGTGAAGGTGTTTGTGCGGTTGCGAGGCGAGACAGGTGGGGGCAGTATAGCGGGGCCATGTTGCGCGCGCATTTCTCTAGGGGAAGAGCATACAGTCGAGTGCCAGGGCAAGGGCTTCCCTTTCGACGGCGTCTTCCCCGACTGGACTTCGCAACATGACGTGTACTCCCAAGTGGTGGCGCCGCTCGTATCCACCGTCTTTGAGGGCAAGAGCGCCGCAGTGTTGTGCTACGGCCAGACAGGTAGCGGGAAGACCTACACAATGGTCGGTGAACAGCGGAACGCAGCGCGCAATCGCGGATTCGTTGTTCAGGTAGGCGGTTCGATTTTAAAGTCTCTTCCTCTTTCCCTTTCTATTTCTGTCTCCCGCATCCTACAGGCTCATCTAGGCTCGGCCTAATTGCTAGCCGGCTGTGAGTACCTGTTTCTAGGCGCGAGGCTTTCAGTGACAAGAAGCCTGCTGCCGTTTCTCGATTATAGTTCACACCGAAGACCGGACTAACTCCGACCTAGCTTCAAGGTTGTCCGGTCCCCTAAATAAAAAACCCTCCCGGGTTGACGTATGTTTCTCCAACTTAATATTTGATCGAACCTGTGAAGCGCGCCCTGTCCTGCGGCTTCCAGCTCCAAAACCTGCTGCTCTACTATCCCCAACAACTTTTTACGTCCAAGGGCCGTGATCTCTTGCATGTAAAAGAAAAGCGCCTTAGACGCACTACTGCCGGTGGTGATTCTCGCTCTCGGTTGCACTGGTTTAGTGAAGAGAGGGACGTTTTTCTGTCCTCGGATGCACTACTGCAAGTGAATTCACTCGGCAGTAATGCCTGCATAAGCATTTTGATGTGCCATACGGGGGAGCAGTGGCCTGCTCGTCTGCAATTGGATGCAAACTTCTCTGAAGCTCGTGAGCTTGAAAAGTGGACTACGAACAGCGCACATTTCTTTCCTCTCCTCGCTGAAGGCTCTTGGACGCTTTAGTCGAAGATTTGTGGAGCCTGCATCATTTCCAGCTTGCTTGAAGCTGCCGCGCCTCGTCATTGGTGAACGACCACCACTCACGCACGGCTGCTTTGCTCCAGGGGGAAGGAGCTGGCCTGGCGCCTCGAATGATGTGCGACCTGTTCGACCGCTGCCCGGCTGGCTTCGCGCTGACGGCATCCTTTGTCGAGATCTACTGCGAGCGTGTCATCGACCTGCTGGCCAACTGTCCGCTAGTACTGGCGCAAGACCATGAGCGTCACGTCCAAAACCTTCCTCCACGTGTGGGGTCAAGGCAGTGGTACGAGGAGCAGGGGCGCTCTCGGCCGGGCACCCCCGGAAGCCAGACCTGCAGGTCGACCTGCCACGACAGCCAAGCACTCCACGGCGATGCGCCGTACTCGCTAGAGTTGTGGCAGGCGACTGAGACGGGTTCTGCACACACGCAAGTGCGCGGTGCTGCCCAGGTCCACGTTGCGTCCGCCGAAGAAGCGTTGGCACTGCTTGCGCACGGGATGGCAGCCCGTGTCTCTTCAGCGACGCGATGCAACGCGCACTCCTCGCGCGGTCACGCCATCTTTGTGCTGACGGTTGAGGGCGAGGATCAGGTATGGGCCCCAAGCAGAATGGTGGCGGAAATGGCCAGACCATCCCGTGCTCCGTGTGCTGTCCACTATCCGCCATGTGCAGCCGGTGCTCCCGACTATGCTGACCTCTGCCCTGCTTTCTGAATCGGTCGGGGATCACCCAGTGGATGGATCAGGGCATATTGCCGCGGGTCAGATCTGGGCTTATCAATGGCTAAGGGCTTATCCTGGGGTGCCTGCTGCAGAATCAAATGCAAGTGAGGTCGCAGATCTACCTGTGTGACCTGGCGGGGAGCGAGAAGCTGAAAAAGACTGAGGCGGAAGGGCTCCGCAAGCACGAGGCCGCTCACATTAACACGAGCCTGCTGGCGCTGCGCAAGGTGATTGGGGCGCTCTCCGCCGGCCGCTCGCATGTGCCGTACCGCGACTCCAACCTGACGCGCATGCTTCAGAGCGCTCTGGGGGGCACTGGACGCGCTGCAGTGGTGTGCAACGTGCACCCAGGAGAATCCGAGACCGAGGAGACCCTCAGTACCCTGCGCTTCGGCTTGGACGCAGCCACCGTGCGCAACCGCGTCGTCGCCAATGTGCTGCAGCGCTCAGCAGCGGAGTGCGAGATCCTCCTTGAGGAGGCCTACAACACGATCCAACGGCTAAAGAAGGAGCTAGCGGCTGTCCGTACGCATAGTTCGCCCCACGCATCGGTGGCAAATGCGTCCGAAGCGGATGCCTCCTCGCTGCGGTGCCCGCTCCTCGGGACACAATTCCGGGACCCTGTCATGGCAGCTGACGGGTATACCTACAGCTCCGCGGCGTTGGACACGTGGTTTTTAGAGCACGGCGCGGTGTCCCCCATGACGCGGGAGCCGTTGCCAACCAAGACAATGCTGCCTAATCTGACGATGCAGCTCATCCTGGATCAGCTTGGGGCTGAGGAGAGCCCTGTGCGGACACCAGGCGTGCGGCGAGCCCCGGCAACGCAGCTGGGTGATCTATCGGAAGAGGTGCTTCTGCTGGTGATGGCGCCTCTGTCCATCATGGACCTCTGCAGCCTCGCCGCCACCTCCCAGCATCTGCAGTGGGTGTCTGCGAGGGCGTGCGCGTGGCGGAGACGAATCGAGAGGGATTTCCCATATGCGATGTCGGCGGCGCATCTCAACCCGCGGGGCGTGCTGCGCTGGCTTAGGAAGGGCGCGTTCCCCAAAAGAGAAAAACCAATCTATCGGTCGCGCATCGCTGAAAGTTCGCTCAGGCTCTTCACGGCGTAGGCCCCAGGCCAAGCTGATGGCGCAGTGCAGAATGCATTGGAGATATCGAAAGGGCAGGAGGGCTCTGAGTAGGGCGCAACCACAAGAAAAGGCGACTGGTCGTCCTGGAGTGTTTTTTTAAGGAAATGTAAGTGATCACCAGAATATCCAGCCTCCTTGATGCAAGTGTAACCAAGGCTGAGACCCATGCGGAGAGCAGGGTATCAGTTGACAGATCTGGTGTACTGGATCCGCCGAGCATCCTCAGTGTGTGTGGGTACACAAGAAGTGGGACACACATGGTAATGGCCTGTCTGGCGATAGACATAGTCAAATTCAGCTCCTGCTCTGCATCACACTATAGAGGCAAGTGAGGCCCCATCCTAGGTTGTCCTGAAAAGCAGCTCCATGGTGGAAAATATGCATTACATGGTTTGTATGGCACCCATATGGGGGTTGAGTGGTTAGGTGAGGGGTTATCTGGGTCGCATAGCTTTGTACAATGTGGATTATATTATAGTGAGATGCATTATGTATGACTTGCGCTGTTGGTAAATTGACTGCGGTCCAGAGTTTGCGGAATCATTGTATTGTGAATGCTATAGCATGGGACATTGGAATATCAGCATTGGAGAAAGTACTTCTGGGGCAATTTCCACCTTTAGGAATATGTGGGACTGTATCACTTAGATGCCAACAAGCCACCAAATCGCAGTCTCTATCACTTTCAGAGAAAAGCAAGGCTGATGCAATTTTCAGTTTCAAAATCCCTTCTTTGTTGTCGTATGAATGCCGGTGCTTGCGTTCATGCGTGGGTTATCGATACCGTGTCTACTTTATTAATTTTAAGATTAAATAATTAGTTCGCCCCAAAACGACCTTTGTAAAAAAAATAACAAACAATTAATTGATTTGCTCGATTCCCGGTGGTGAAAAAAAAAACAAAGTCGATTAATTAATTGATTAATCGACAGTCCCGCCGCTAAAAGAACAAACAACAAGGCCGTAATTAATTCGAATGTCGCCGAATGCTGCCAACAACAATGACAAACTGGCAAAATAATTCCCGACCCGTCAACATCGCTCTCACTGCACACCACCACACGCCGGCGGACTCGGGACTGTATCAATATCATAATTTAATGGGGGACTCCGGGCGGTGTGTATCTTGTGTAAATGCAGCCCTGTCACTTGTAAATGTGGGAAGACGACCCTGGGTGACATGGCCAAGATGCGCCGTTCGTTAGACAAGCGTCATCAGGCGTCACTCATGAGCTTCGGTGTGAAGCGCGGTGTCCCTCCCACTGCAGTGAACAACGATCCTGTTGTAACTCGTCCCGATCCCAAGGTCTCCGTTGAGGACAGACTTCTATTTTTCTTGGAGAAAGTTTTGCGCCACCTCAACAAGAAGCGCGATGGCCGCCCTAGAAAGTTGGCATTCGTTGATAGCCGCAATCTCCTTTTGGTCGAACGAATGCAATGTGGAGTTGGGCGAGTGTCTCGCAGCTTCACGCGACTACGACAAAGGTCCCCGAAGGTGGGTCAATGACTTTGAAAGTGGTGGCAAAATCATTTCACGTGTGTCCTCTGCAAATGAATAGCCCATCGGCCTTAAAAGTGTAAATAATTAAATATTTCAACAAATGGTCAGTATTAAAAAACAAACAAAGTCTGTTAATTAAATAATTGCTAGGCAGGCTCCGCACTAAAAGAACAAAGAAAAAAATTAAATATTCAATTGTTTTCAGCCAATCAACAAACTTTTGTCCCAAGTTTATTGCACCCGGATTCAGGAATAAAAAGCAATAAAGTAGACACGGTATATAAGCGCAAGTGTAATTCATCGGGCACATCGTACTCAATATTAAAGTAATTTACACAGCTCCAATAGCAGTCTTCACGAGCATAGACAACGTCGGCATCAACAAATTTGGCTGGATGGAAAAGCAGAGACAAGTACATATACGCTCGATGGATTCGCATGCCTCTCTAGAAGCCACTGGCAGACAAGGCGCTTTGAATACACGACCGCATGCAGCGTTACGTTAAACCAGTGACACCGCACCAGACTTGTGCCAATGTGGACGTCCATCAGATATTTCCCGTGCGACCATAGCACATATCATTTCGCTTGGTCAACGAACAACGGCAATATATATATATATACATATATATAATGTCATGGCATATTGGGCTGAGCACTTCTGAATAGTGTGGTAGTGCTTTTGGTATAGCTGAGGTTCAAGAAGTTTTAGGGCGGGTCGGCGATACTCAGTCTTTTAATTCGGTTTTCCTCGAACATGCTCTTCCCCGAATGTGCCTTACACCTGCGTCGCATTTAATACTAAATAAATATTTTGCTATTGCTTAACGCAGGAGTCCTCTAATTTGCATATTTTGATAACTAGATAATGAAATATTCTAAAAATTGATGTACGTAACGTCTAGGAAAAAATGGTTTATGACTTTGTTACCACGGAAAGAAAATTAAAAGCCTTTGACTATGCTTTGCTTTATGCGGGACTCGTCAAGATGTTGATATGTAGTATTCGCGCTATTGCACAGACAAGAATAACTAGCAATAAACCAACAAGCAGTTAACACTTCCATTTCTACGCACATGCATATAATGTATATGTACGTGCAGCAGGCATTTCCGACTTTTTACTTTGGTTTCACAACAGCTAAGCCTACAACTGCGCCCTCACGCATCCTATGAACTACGCATGCCGGGCTACAATTCTCGCTTGCTTTATGTTGAATATTGAAACATCTTCAAAAAAGCATCCCACTACCTACACGCATAGTCAGGCCATTGCTAGTACGGTAGAGAATGCACGCAACTAAAATTTCAGCAAGCAGTATCTAACGATCGCGAAACCGCAAGAAAGAGGTGCATGCCATAGCATGGGCTGCAAAGACCGAGGAAAGATCCCGCCGGGGACAATTACCCGGTTGCGCTGCTACCATTCGCAGCATTTTCATTCAAACTCCAGAAAACACGCACATCCAGCACGTGACAGAACGCGCGCAACTCTGCGCGGCAAAATATCCCACAAAGATCATTCGTGCGCTGCTACTCAGCCAGAACCGCATTTAACGAGAAGCGCTTCACATGCGAGATGCGCTCTGCGAGGGGCGGAAAACCCAGCTTCCTGCGCACGATTCAAACCCTTAAAACGTGCAGCTGGAGCCGCCGAATGGAGAAATCAGAAAACACGGTCAGGGGAACAAAATGAACCTGGTGCGAAAGAGTGCGCCAAGCGAACAAAGGTAGACAATATGTTGACGTTCATGCGGTTTTCTGCAAGAACAAGATAACACGCCTTTAAACAGTGCACGGAACAAAAAGGAGAACTAACGGAAGTGAACAGAGAAAACAGTGCAGTACAGATGCGCCGCCAGTCAGCAGCTACGGCGCGATGTTTGGTGAAATAAAGTAATTCAGCGAGGCTTGCTGTTCAAATTATAAGTTCAAAAGTTGCTGTTGCGTTCTGAAGTTCTCGAGAGCGCAACCACCTCTATCGACCAATCAACGCGCAACGCAACAGCGCACGCCCGCCTCCCGCGCCGGACCCACAAATCGGGATCTTGTTAAATCGCGAGACATTATTCCGAGAACGGGGATAAAGCTCACAGCCCACTCTCTGCACGAGTTCACCTTCCGATATGGGGGGGGGGGCGCCCCCCCAGGGACAAAAACAAATTGGTGGCGAATCCACTTTTGCGTGAAAAGACATACGCCCACATAGGGTGGAAGTTACCCTCTCGAGGGAATCCTTAAAATGTGAAGAACACGTTAGAGTATCCTTAGATTGCTGGTACCTGCTTGGTACTAAAAGTCTTAGGACCATTATTCGCTGCATGAACATTGGTGCTTAGTATCATGATTGTCTGTGCAATATACACCGTCAAACAGGGAAGGAGGCCGTAAGCTTGAGAAATCGGGGCGCGAACACTGCGAAGAAACCCCAGAAAAGGAAAATCAAAAAAACCAAACGACTGGGATTTGCGGTTTTCCGCGTTTATGAACCAGTTCGCCCAAATCGAGCTCCGTTGCTTCTGGGGTGGCCGATTTGTACCGAAATTCTGACGAGCGTTTGTAACGCTGTTCATAATTCACTAGCGCGCCTTATTGCCATTAATAGCCATTCCCCTTCGCATCACCTAAAATCAGAGGCATGGTAATATCATAGCGAAAGGACTGGAAGACAACACACAGCTGCCATTCAATTCAAACTCAGATGTCGATCATCAAATGAGATGCTCGTAGTATTGCAGCAGGCCTAGTATGGATCTTAATATCAACATGTCGTCTACTTCGAATGAGATATGTGTATTGTCAGAGGCCTACTGGAGATCTTCGAGGCAACGGGTCCACCAATTAATTAGCTGGGATACAGGTAATTAATAAATGTATTAGCTGAGAAAGTTGAAGTCTATCGACATCATGTGTGACCCGGATTACAGGATTCACTGGCACTGAAATAACCGTCCAAACAACGAAAGTAGAACTTGAGCAACATGCAAAGGAGTGCATGTTGATTTTCAATAATATTTATTACATTAAAATTATCGCTAATACCTATCCCGAAAACAAAATCTATAACTCTGATAAAAGGGGATAACTCCCATCGCACGCGCTTGGTTCACAAAAAGTAATAACTTCACAAATAGAAATCCTTTTGCTTGCTTTGAGCCCCTCCCACTTCCTTCAATTTCTTCAGAATTCTTGCATAGAAATCCTGTCAAGCAAGAATGAAGGTTTTCCGCGACTGAGTGACAGACAAATAGCAGTCGAGCAACACGTACATTATAGCCTAATTTCATTCCGGCAGAAATGAACTGCACAAAATGCAAACGCTATTTAAATCCTTCCTTGCACTGTAAATGTGAAGGAGGGACTCGACCGAAACCAGCACATCCATTTTGCCGGAAGAAATTAGTGTGAAGCGCACTTGGTGCTGCGAGACACCAACCGGAAATTTGATGCCAAGCTCTCGAGGCAACAGGATGCTTATATATTGAAAACTCAGAAAATATAGCAAATGCAGGGCACGACGGGGGCCGGGGGGAGGATCACCCAAGTCTGAGTCGAGGGTGGTAGTGTCCTTGGGATCGAGTCCAAGCAGTTCATAGGTCTCCTCCATGGGCGCTGAGAAGGACTTATTACTATCGCTGAGCACCTGCAATAGCTCCAGCCCAGAAACTCAACTGAAGCACTGTTGGGTATTTGCTATCACCATTTGAGCCTAAGCACCTTCCAGCATCTAGACCATCCAAATTGCATCTCAGATGTGTTAAAGCAAAACTTTCCTCAAGGACTCAGGGGAGAGCCCTTCACATCGCCCTCAAAATGTATTTGCAGGGATGATTAATTTTGGCAGTGTAGAAACAACGGTGCTCGAATTTACCTCAGCAAATGCAAGACGATCAGAGGCGTCGCGCGTCCACTGGAAGAACGAGGTGAAGCCCTGGATGGTCTTGATCAGTCCCACCGGGACCTTCGTCACCTGAAGCAGGCCCTCCAGTGACTCAGGCAACCGCATGGCAAGTGTCACAACCCTCACAGTCCTGGAGTCAGTACCCCAGCAACAGGCAAACCGAACATCCTTGATATTGGTCGGTCTCAAAGGGCAAAAGATAAAACTGCGGCTCGGACGAGTTAAAGCCGGTCCTCCGCTGATGCCTGCAGGAGCACGGGGCGGCGCGGTCCTTTGTCAAGTGCACTTCGCACCTGAGCCTCGGAACCAGCCAGCTTCTCGCATTTCGCAATCACTTCGGCGATGGTATACGAGTCAGGCCCAGCGAGCGTCAAGGTCTTATCAACACACGCCTCACTGCCGACGGCTGCGAGTGTCATGCGGGCCACATCCTGAACATCAACATAGTCACCATGCAGTCAGGCAACTTTGAGCCTGCAATCGACTTGCATTCGAAGCCAAGTCCGCCTTCGGCCGGTTGCAAACCAGCACATTTGCCAGCACCATCAAAAGGCAGCCGCCGGAGCTGCTTGCACTTTTAGGCACACTCTTAGGCCCACTTAAAAACACCATAAGGGACGAGCCGTGCTCTTGTATAGCGCCAATCGACTCTTCCCCAACAAGTTCGTGCAACTGCAAGCCCCGTGCAGTATTTAACATCGGCAAAGATCCCTCAACTTCTTGACCACAGCAACACTCTGCTTGGTAATAAGAAAACTAAAACAATGAGCATAACATAAATACACTGAAAAGCTCGACATATTCATGTAGAGCTTGCACAAAAATCTGCGCGGTAAGTCGAGCACCTGTGTATCGAGGTAAGCCGTCTTGGTCTCGTTGTCAGTGCCCCACACCGACTGCTCTTCCAGAATGGGAACCGCATACTGCTGGATCAGCGCCTGTCAAACAAGTCCCCGACTCGCTTCCAAAACTTCAGAAGGAAGGGATTTGCCTGAGTTGGTGTCGCCCTGCTTCAGTGCCATGGTCGGGCCGCACTGATACAGATGACACCGATACAACTAAAAACGAAGTGGTGCCTGCTTTCCTGAACGGCCAGCGAGGCGAAGCGAGGGTTGAGTGATGCGGGTGGAAGGACCGAGCTGTGCGTGGGACCGTGGTTCATGGGGACAAAAGAAATATCCATTCAACACTGATCCGACAGTCGAGAGGCAGAAAAAACTGCAAAGTTCTACACAAGTTGGAAGATGTCAAGGAATATCCATTCAACACTGATCCGACAGTCGAGAGGCAGAAAAAACTGCAAAGTTCTACACAAGTTGGAAGATGTCAAAGAATATCCATTCAACACTGATCCGACAGTCGAGAGGCAGAAAAAGCTGCAAAGTTCTACACAAGTTGAACAATGTCTTCACTTGGACCGTTTGCGTTGGCAACTTGCTCCGGCCGCCCGAAAAATAACTTAACAAGGCTCGTACATGTGTACGGATCGTATGTCCACTGTCACGTCGGGAACTGCTGTACTGCAGCAACAATACCGTATCGAGTATATGCACATTCTTCCAAGATGACCGCACAAGTGGCGAACCTGCATAAAGCCGCAGAGGCGCAATACGGTGTGCTTCATGCCGATCTCCTTGAGGTAAAGCTCCGTGCATCGCTTGACGTCCATGAGAGGCACCTGAGCAGTGAGCCAGACGTGGGTAAAGCTCCGTAAAGGATCGGGAAACATGTGAAGGTGCACAAGTGAAAGGATTGGCACAAACTAAACTGTGTCCACTAAGCCTCCTGATGTACAAGCCTCCTGATGTACAACAAACCCTACATGCAGGGCTCAACTTTCTCAGACCGCAGAGCCTGACACGCTGTGTCTCTAGATGCTCACAACAGGTCCCGAAACTCCAGTCAAGGGCATGAAACAAGTTAAAGATTGTGAAGGATACCTTGACGTCTAAAGAACATAATAAAACTCAAGATGCTCGAAAAATGTTCAGCAGGAAACACATCTCCGTACCTCAGGATGTTGCTCGCAGCCGTCGATCGAGCAGAATACGTATCGCTCGATACCCATGGCCTTGCAGCTTTGAATGAAGTTGCACTTCCCAGTCCAGTCGATTGCACTGTTTTGTACCCAAACAAGCAAAGAAGGTGAGAAGCTCGGTTTCCGTTACCTCATGAGCACGCCACAAGGAAGTACGTTGTCCTGGTGGAACAGGCATGGCTTGTCCGCACAGAAGAAGATTGTATATAAACACTGAGCGGCAAATGCCAGCCCAACATCCCAGTGGAAAGTACAAAGAGTTCAAAAACAAGGCAGGGCCGTGACAAGACACCACACACGCACAGATCCTAGCCCAAAAAAAAAGTGTGGGGTAGCTGGGAGATCAGTCAGCAATGCACTGCAGGTCCATTGTGGGAATAGTCCGTGTTGATGCTCAAGCCTAGGCAAGGTAAGTGTAAATAAATGAGAGAGGAAACCCAGTTGCACTCAAGTCACCAAGTATTGGGCACCCCCAAAAAATGCCAACTACTGCCGGTACAGACATTTGGTGGGAAAAGACAAAATACGTGCAGGCGCCAAAGCGCTCCTCGCGAAAAATAAGGGATCTCGCACTCTCTGCCTTTCCTTGAAGCAAAGGCAGACTAGTCCGCCGTGCCAAGAGGCAGTACCCCGCCAGAAACCACAGGGACAACTGCAATAGCACCCACTTCTAACCGGTGGCCGTCCCCGGTCACAACGTCCCCGTTACAGTACCTTATCCCGGTCCGTTAACGCACGTGCCGCACGCGCCCGCTGTATCTATATATACATATTATAGGAATGAGGTGGACGTCTGAGCATAAAACTGATAGCAGCATTCAAGTGGAAGAAAACATGGGCTTCAGTGGGCGCACGTGATAGATTCTTCAGGGCGTGCGGTTGCGCAGTCAATAACAGTGTGGATACCGACCAAGGCCGGGGGTATAGACTCTGGCTTCGTGAGATCCGCCTGCGATACCACGCAAGGACGCCTATATTCAAACCATATTCTGCCGAAAGAAGAGGTATCTCAACTGGAGCGGTCACAAGTCACAAATCACAAGTTGGGGAAAGTGTGTCGAGAAATATTTAGGCCTGTTATAAGCCACACACACGTGCGACCTGTGAAACGATTTAAACCACGGCTTTCCAGGGGCGAATCAGGTATGCAACCCGCAAGCACATTCCGCACGTATGCCAACCGTGAAAAACAATTATTACAGCGGATTGGCATTCACAACAGAGTTGACAACTCTGCGGAGAAGTCGAGCGGTGTGCAGCCAGACACCTCAGAAACGAAGAGCGACTGAGGTTGAACGGCGTCTTTCAACAACAGAATGCAACAGCGCAACGTAGAACTGCGAGTGCTTAATTTTTCAGGTAGTACCAAAACACACTGGGGTTAAAGGTGCAGAAATAAAGCATACCCGTACAGTGACTGCACCCCAGTCGCGAAGAAAGTCTGCTGGGTTCTGACGAGGGCGAACAATACAACGTACATCGTACCCCTCATCGAGCGCCCTTCGCACGACCTGAAAGTGCAGACGGAGGGCGATTTTCTTCAGGAAGAGATAACTTTCTTCTCGGTAGCAGATGTGTACGCGCCTACTGAACATTTCCACATATTAATTTAGATCTGATAAGAGCATAATCCAGACGCGCAAGCAGGGGATCGCACACATCCGGGAGGGCCATACAATATGCGCGATGAAGAAAGTGCTCCGCAGCCTAAGAAGGATTCAGTGAAACACCTGTCTACCCAAAGTCCCCGTAGCGCCCAAAACCAAGATGCTAGTTTTCTTCACCGGGGTTCCACTGGCGACGCCTTCAACTTCATCAGCCATGCACTGCGCAGCCAGTTTGAGCGAGGCTTCTGGGGACTTGGTGGATCCCGCGAAGAGGCTCACGTTTCCGAGGAAGTTCCGGGACACCACCTGCGTAGAGTGTAAGAACTATCATACACAATTTTTTAACATTCGAAACAATACTAAGCGCCCTTCACTACTGAGCGATGAGTTATAATTTGCCCGCACCTGTTGGTGAGGGCATGCTTTCGGGGTAGCGGAGACACTGCGAGAAGTCTGACACCGCGGTGCCGGTTTCACAACTGAGTTGCGGGGTTTGCTAATAGCAACATTGTGTGCGGATGTAAGGATTCCCGTCGCCTGCATGTTGAAAAGTCTCGAACTGTCAATTACCCGCAAAAACTTTTGCGTATGCAAACACAACAGTAAGTCCCTCTCCCACGTACGTGCATCCGTGCGCTCTAGGTATGGATATCTTGGATTCGTCAAAAAGTCTGAATACTACAATCGTGACGTGGGCAACTTCCACGTCGCATCGAGCATCAAGATTTGGACCTGATACGGTCCAGGTCAGCATCAAAAAGTTCTGGGTTGACGATTTTCCAGAATTTCTTACGCGCCTGTGAGACAGCGGTTTAGGACTCGACGGGGTGGTGTAAGGGGTGTCAAAGCACCTTTATAGGGCTCTAAAGCTCTCGATCCGACATTTGAGGTACAAAATTTGAGGCGCGACTCGCTCGATCTGAAATTGATACGTAGATGCCACTTACTGATCATAGCTGTTGCCACGCTTCATTATGATGCCAAGATGGCACCTCGATTTTCGAGCTTGCCTTGATGCCTTTGTGCAATTGTGCATCGAATCGATCCCGATATCGATGATAGTATATTGAAAATTCGCCATTACAGTTATAAAACCTTGCATCCAAGGGCTGATGGTAGCTAAGCATATGCCAATGTCCCTTAAGTATGGCCGAGCACCATATGTAAGGCAAAGGAATCGACGGCTGGTTCTAATTAGGAATTGGCTGGTGGCAGCTACAACTTACACGTCGGATTTTGTCGCCAACAGCATAGGGAAATTCGATTGGTCAGGCTCCGTCCTCCGTGCCGAACTCATCGTGCCATACGCTCGATCGTCACCAGGTCCTCAGTTGGTGTAGCTCAGACCGTCAGACGAGAGCTCAGTGCTGCATCATCGATCTCGATCTTCAAGAAATAGAATGTAGAATCGTTTTATTTAGGGCACGCGACGGTCAACCTGCCGTGCGGGTCATCCGACGGACTGAGACTGCAGACTCAGCACTTACAGTTCCGAGTCCGAGTTTTGACTGATCCATCCGGCTGCTGCGGCTGGGCCTGAGCGTATAGTTTACCGCGCTTCATTCCCGCCATGGTTGATGTTAGATCCTCCTGGATCCTGGAGGATGGTTGGCTGAGCGCCCAAACCGCTTTCGTGCCGTCATCGTCACACCTAAGAGACTCTCTGGGAGATATCAGTATCTGCCGACAACTTCGTTTTTTTGCGATATCGGAATATCAATAATAATAATAATAATAATAATATGGTATGTACGTAATAATAATAATAATAATAATAATAATAATAATATAATGAATAAAATAAATCGTATAACGTAGGAGGAACGTATATCGTAGGTAAAAAGTAGTTGGAGGAAAATCCGCTCTTAATCGGAAGATGCGCTTTGAATTGGAAGATTTTTTGAAGGTCATTGTTTTGATGTTTTTTACATTATTTTAAACATATCATGCCCAAAAAATAGGGTGGTTATAATTTTGGAAGTTTTTCTCATCGTACGAGGCGGGGTTTTCAGAATTCTTACGATCGCACTAGTCACATCACTAGTGCGATCTGACTTCGCACTAGTCACGCGACTAGTGCGGATTCAAGCGACACACGGCCGTACGGGGCACCCGGCGATGAACCAACGACATTCCGGTCACTCATGATCATTTTGGAAGCATTTCAAACCAAAAACAAAAAAATAAAAAATTTGGAAGGAGTGACTTCTTCCAATTCAGAGCGTTCGTCGTTGATGGATGGAGGTCACATCGACATGTCTAGCGGGTGCGGGTGTGGCATTCAACTGTGACACTGCAATCTTTGTGCGACGAAAGAAAGCACCGTGTCGCAAATACCATGCCATGTCAGCATGTTGCGAAAGCCTGTATTCAGTCGCATCGCATTTGTCGCGACGACGCCACACTTAAGGGCTTTTTGTGGTGCAGTTTTTTAATTGACCAATATATAAATCGAAACTGATCGCGTCGCTGATTGGCGTAGCCAGCGTCTTCAAACCATCTCGCTTTTGTCGTGCGATCCCTTTTCCTTGTCGTCCCATATTCATGGTGCCTATCTCAGGTGCTCGCACTTCTTATTGGCGGTTACGCGCGATCGGTCGAAAATATCTCATGTAAGCCACCCTGAAATCTGTAGCACCGAAAACTTCTACGTGCACAGTCAGCTTGTATTGGTATTTCGCGTGTGACCCATATTCGTGGAGTTTATCTAATCGCATGGCTTCTCTGATTGGCGATTATGCGCGATCGGTTGGAAATATCTTATATAGGCCATCTGAAATCTGTCGCGCTGATAAGTTCTGCATGAATATCCGCATAATTCGATAATACGCCCATCCAGGAATATTCTATGCGTCTCTGATTGGTGGCAATGCTCGATCGATTTATATAACTCTCCGGCTAGCCATATAAAGGTGACCGGTGTGGACTGCAACATAATTATATATGGGCGGTTACTCTCGATCTGTCGGGGAAATCACACTGTTTCCGTAAAAAAGGGGCCCAAAAAAGTTGAGCGCCGTGACACTTGAGACAGTTCTGGTAGTATCGTGTATGCCGATGTCACTTTTTCCAGGAAAACCTGTTTCGCTCCTATAAGGGAAACCCAGGACCTTGCAGCTTTTTTTTTTGAAAAAGCTGCGAACCGTCGTTGTACAATGTTGCGTATAATCGGATCTTTTTGTGACACGACAGAAAATATACCCCTCGCGACAAAAGAAAGGCGCTTCCTTGTTTAAACCAATGCTTGCTTCTATTTTGCACGTTTCGTGCACGGAGTTTTGGTCAGTGTTATCCGCCAGCTCCCATGACTCAACGGATTTTCCTGTTGTAAAATTTTGATAAATTTCTGATAAGTTTTTGCGACAAAATACCCCCTAGAGATCTATCTTGTCGCAGCTGCGACAAAATAGACCCGCAGCTGCATTGCTGTCGTAGCTGCGACAAAAGAATTTGCGACATAAAAAAACATCCATGCGACATAAATGATCCGCTACCACATTATTGAATTAAAATGAATTGAAGGGACAAGCAAGTGTCCGAATTGTCACACGAAGGGGTTCGTGTAAATTAGAACAGGCCAGGGGCGACTGTTTCTTCTCACCTTAGGCTTTACACTGTGAGAAACGAGTTTCCGGATGATTGCTGTCAACACCCCCATTGAAGCCGCGAATGTGTTGGTGATATCATCGTCCCGTGGCCATGCCGCGAGGGCGGAGAACATCCCCGTGACGAAGATGATCAGATATTCGTGTGCCTTCAATCTCTTGGACTTGGACTCAGAATTCATCTTCAACATCTTCCATAAGCCGGCTCCCCAATCTCGTGGAAACGCTCCATCCCTCGACCAAGTTCCGGCGCCATCTAGTGAATGGTTGGTATCAGTCTTCACCTCCGGTATCTGCCACGGCGAAATCTGCATGTTGGTATATGCGCCAGTATCGTCTGCCAAACTAGGCATCTCAATTTCTTTAGTACACGTTCGGTTAACATCAAACATGAACGAGGTGTGCACACACGAACATCGCGAATGGCAACATTCAATAATTCCGTGTGCTGTTGGTGTTTCAATGCGGTCAGCATACCAACGCTCAATAGGGATATGTCCGTGTATGCACACGGGCGGGGTTGGTATGGTGCCTCACTAGTTGCCCACCACTCTGGCTCAATACCCAGCTCTTCCGCCCAATTTCTGACCTTCTCGTCGCAATCTGCGCCAATCAGCGCAAGGTTAGGGATCGGTTGGTCCGATATTCTGATAAATCGATTTATCGGAATATCATAATCGATCGATTACCGAGCGAAAAAATCAGAATCGATCGATTACGAAGGGGGGGGGATCGGAATCGATCGATCATGTGCCTGAAAAAATCAGAATCGATCGATGACCAATAAAAGAAAATCAGTATTGATCAATTTTGAAATTGAAACTCCATAATCGATATGGATTTCGATTATCGATTATGGAATCATACGCTATTTACAAAACTACCCAACCTAGGATACTCCTAGGATCCCATTGCTTGGCGTATAACGCTGTCGGGTATGATTGTGTCCCCGGATCGATGAAGCACCTTCAATTGCCGATCGGCCAAGGACAACTCGCTCGTGGCCGTCATGATGACCAAGGCTTTGGGCACAATTCGTTTCGAAATTGCGTGGCCATTCGTGGCCAACATTTCGTTTCAGAATTGCCATTCCAATTGAATTTCAGCCACACGACAAACTCTTGCCATATGTCTACTTGTGAATTCTGCGTGAACGATGGGAAAGCGCGAACGAGGCACTACGAAAATGAAGAGTCGCTTTGGAGTGACCCTAGTCGCCCATGGCCATGGCCAGGGCGTCGTCAAACGAAAGCAACCGTCGCCTTCCTGCTTGGTAAGTAAGGATTGCAAATAGGATTTTGATATTATTCAAAATAGACTTGTACCATCACAAGTCTGTGAATTTATAGGGTGAAATACTTGTAATACTTGCTTTTAGGGCATCATTTATGCTCGTGGAGGTGATCATATAATTTAGATATCGATTACATCGATATATCAATATATCGAAACGTTGCTATCAAAATCGGAATCGATCGATTACGAGTAAAAGAAATCGGAATCGATCGATTACGAGGGAGAATACTCAGAATCGGTCGATTATGAGTCTAAAACAATCAATATCGATCGATCGGACTCAAGAAAACATCAAAATCGATCGATTGGTAATATGAAATAATCGAAATCGATCGATAAGCCTCGCTCCAACCGATCCCTAACCTTGAATCAGCGTATCTCCTTCTCTCCTATGTGTTCGCCTAAATTCTTGACGAGGTGCACGAGGTCGATAAGATAGTCCCTGATTTCGTCCCAATACGGCAAACTTGAAAATTCTGATGGAAATTGCACGCCGCTATTCTTCATGAATTCCTCCAATTCCACCTGCGTGAAATAGCCGCTGTCCGCCCGCACCTTGTTCCGACTCGCACTGTCCCGAGCTTCTTTGTCCTTGCGCATCCGGAAGGTAATTGGACCTGCGATGTGTGCACACCATGATCAAAGGGCGCTGTCCGTGTGATGCCAAGATGGTAACTCTAAAAATACGGAACTCGCACACGCGGCGGGGTCTTACCGGGTGTCGATTCCGTGCGAAACGAGTACCGCATCAGGAAACGTTTGACCGAGTACCAACCCTTCAACCAGCATTTTAGGCAGGCGTGATACGCCCCCACGTCCTTTCGGCACGCTCCATCCATTATTGGGTAACATGCACATTCAAATCGACCCTTAAATCTGTAAAAAACATCTGTGATCCAAGGGTTTGAAATGTTGTTTTTTGTGTTAAAGTGAAGTTCTAGATGCCCTGCAGCATGTGCATGTGACCTTTCTACACTCCGAAACATTGCAGTCATCATGCATACCTATGAAATGATTTTTTGAATACTTACTATAGTCGATACATACTAGTCTTTGTCTTGTGCGCGGCGGTGAGGTTCCACATATACACGAAAATTTGATTTTAAATTTCACCAAAATTGTTTTTTGGTGGGTGCACAACATTGTGAGGCATATATACCGCCGTATTATGGATTCCGAAGATGTTGTACATTGTAGAGGGCACGAATAGGTAATCTTAAAGTCCGTATGATGTGCGGTGGGCTACCGGAAGGCCACTTAGTGAGTGCAAGTAGCTTCGGTCCTTGTGGGTGGACCGGCCTGTTTAATTAATTTCGAGTGGTTTTACCCCCATTTTTGCAATCACGCAATTCACATAGCTACGCCGAGTATACCACCCAATACGAGTGTTTGCATAATTATCGGACACCTAAATATGACCCCAAAGCACTCATATACCACAATTATGGTATTGTGACAAAGCAGGCATATTCCACAAACAAATACTAGACGCCAAAAACAAAAAAAAACAAAATCGGTGCGTTACGTAAATATGATTAGGTCAACAACGTACCCGAAAATCGCACTCCCTGAAATCTGTCTAAGACACATTGTTGTAACAGGTTTTAATTTTTCCGGGAGCAAATTTTGATTGTTTCCGGAACAATTAACTTTTGATTTTCCCCGTAACAATGAATTTTGGTTACGGACACGCATATTTAGGGTTTAGTGAGATTTTATGGGGTTAATCCAGTAGCCAGGCACCCTGAAAACCTAACACTAAACCCTACATATGCTTTCCCGTAGCCAAAATTCATTGTTACGGGGAAAATCAAAAGTTAATTGTTCCGGAAACAATCAAAATTTGCTCCCAGAATAATATGGTTCCTGTTGTAACACATCGCCTGGTTGGCGATTATGGCGATGGCCTCCTGGATGGTGTTTATATGATGCACTCTGTTTCTAATTTGGCGACATTTGAGAAAGGATACTCATCTGGTGCCAACTAGCCTCTGGAGCACGATTCCACAAAAAAATCCGTTTTTTTTTTTCTTGCCTAGAGAATGTATATGCACATTTGAGATACTATGACCGGAGCTTCAAATAATTTTCTGAATGGCAAAATGAACATTACTTTTAGGGATATCGACCCAGGCCTTCAATTGTGAGAGCAAACTAAAACATCGTCATTGATCGTCTCTCATAAGCGACATTTGATTGCCAACCATAAGCTAACGTCTTGCAAAACAGCACTGCCAGTGCAGGTTTATCACACAGTCGACACATACAATTCAGCATGTGTGCTCACATCACATATATTTAACAAATGTTGGCAAATTGGCCCGTAGTAACGACAGCACGTAGAATGCATGTTCGGCATATTGTGTAGAGGGAAGATCAGGTCTGACATGGCCTTGGATCACACCTGTTCTCAAGCTCACAAGCCAACATACACATTACCTCAGAGCTCACGCATGTGCAATACACCAGATGGAGGCTGACGACTGGAATGAGTGCATGTCCAACATGCATAGATGGATACAAATAGGCATGCACACGGATGTATGTCTATACCCAATCAAAGCTTCAACCTTCAAATCCAACTGACACAGTACTCTTCATTGGTAAGGAAAAGATTCAGCCTGCTTTGGACTTGATCCGCTTACATTACAATTAACTCTTCCTTTGGGCACATTTTCATTTTTTTCCCTTCTCCATTCATGTCCGCGCAGCTTTTTTGTCACGTGCCATCAATTTCATGCAGACGGGGCTTCGATCTCTTACCAGGATGGTACACAAGCCCGCTCCTGATATTCGTGGGCAACGCCTCAGTTATCATCTCAAATGCGTCCTCGGACATCTCGCTGTGAAAGAGCACGTCCTTGTTGCGAATCTCAACCTATTTCCAGCCACCAAATACAAACAGATACCTTTTGCGCAGCTCGTTAATGTAGGCACAAAGGATGGCAGCCAAAAAGCTTCACACAATGTCACACAATGTCATGTCTGTTGGTATGGCAACGCTCTTTGACGAATGACAGGCGTGGAACGGCATGGTACCACACTGAGCGGCCGGGCAGCAACTGCGCCGGGAAGGGCAACATACCAAGTGGATGCCCAGTTCAGAGCCCAGCTGTCGGATGCCCTCGTTTCGGATCATCCCCTGGGCACATAGTTCACCTCTTGTTAGCCCCGACAAGCGTCCAGGACTCTCTGATGAGACGGGTTAGTTGAATTATCTCAGAAAGTCATGACGTGGGCCCCGCACATGAAGCATCCCCGGCGGCAATGCGCTCAGTATAAAGCTTGCGGAGTTTCTGTGGCGCCAGAGAGCGCTTCACGATCGCGTCGGCGCGCAGATGCGGGGAACGGTGCAGATGCTATAGCCCCCGCGCACCGTGCCTTCACCATCGCGTGGCAGGGCAGTTGGCGGCATCTCAGAGAGGCGCTGGCGGATGCGGGCGGACAATGGGAGAGCGCCGGGGTCACCAGTGCATGCGGGGGGCACACGCCACCATGCTTTTCCTCCAGCTCTGTGAGTAGCGCAGTTAATCCTTCGGTGCCCTGCTTGCCAGCCTGTCACCAATTCCACCGCCTGTAATATCAAGGGCCACACACTGCTGAAACATCGCGAGGCCAAGCTACACCATGTCGCCTGGTGCAGTTTGAGCCTGTCGTGGCAGCGCGGGCTCGCCCGTCATACACCAGCACCAGCGACAACATGAACTGCGCAGCCGAGGCAGTGAAGTCCGACGGCGCGGTTCGGGTGCTGTGCTATACATCAGTTGGCACGTATCGCGAATTTGGAGCTGTGCTTAGAATGCGGGACATCAGTGAGGGAGGGAGGCGGCTTTAGTGAAAGAGGGAGGGGTCGGTTTTGGGGCTATGAAAAATGAAAGAACAAGGGAAGAATCGACTTGGCGCGATATTGGGATCACCTCGGTGATACGCAAAGTGAGCTCCTCGAGCTCCTGCGGCTTTGTGAGCACAGGGAGGTCTTCTGCAGGGCACTTGAGCTGGACTTCGGGCAGGGATACATGAGGCAGTGCCTGCGTCTCGACTTTCTGCAGCTCCTCGTGCAGCATCTCGAGATACAGATCAATCCCAACCTGAAGCAGGAAGCGTCCCCTGTCCACAGTCTGTGCCGTGCGGGCAATCCCCAAGTCTCTCCTACGGCAATGCACAAAGCGGTATTTGGCCAAAAGCAGCCGCCGCTCAAGCAGCCGCCGCTCCTAATCTCTGCTGCTCCGTCTACAGTCCTACTTCACTGACTTTTCGCAGAGTGTTCAGTGCTGGGGGCAGGTGCTGCGGGCTCAGTATAGCGTGCTGCACCGCAGCACTGCTGCGGGCTCAGTGCTGCCGGCTCAATGCTGCGGGCTTGGTGCTGCGAGCTCAGAGCTGCGGGCTCAGTGCTACGGGCTCGGCGCTTGGGGCTGGGCTCAGTGCAGCGTGCTTGGTGCTGCGGGCTCAGTGTGCTACAGGCTTGGTGCTGCGGGCTTGGTGCTGCGGGCTCAGTGTGCTGCGTGGGCTCAGTGTTGGGGCTTGGTGCTGCTGGCTTGGTGCTGCGGGCTCCTCGTGGCGCTGCAAGGGCTTAAAGCCATGGGGCTGGCTGGGGCCAAGTGGGCTCAGTGCTGGGCAGTTTGTGCTGCGGGCTCAGTGCTGCGGGCTTGGTGCTGGGGGCTTGGTGCTGGGGGATCAGTGCTGGGGGCTAAGTGCGCGGTGGCTGTGGTGGCAGGGCGCCTGGCCGTGGTGGCAGGGCGCCTGCCTGTGGTGGCAGGGCGCCTGGCCGTGGTGGCAGCGCGCCTGGCCGTGGTGGCAGCGCGCCTGGCCGTGGTGGCAGCGCGCCTCCTGGCCGTGGTGGCAGGGCGCTTGGCTGCCGTGGTGGCAGCGCGCCTGGCTCTGGTGGCAGCGCCTCCTTCAGTTTGACAGTCGGTGGGATGCTCAGCGGACGGTGCCAGAAGCAGTACCCCGCACGCGCGAGGCCCCTCAGAAGGGGGGCTGCACTCCTCTGGCGGCGCTTCCTTAGGGCCACATCTACCTCGGGCCATGGGCCATGGGCGAGCTCGCGATGTCTCGAGGTGCTGAGCAGGAGGCGCGGCACGCAAGGCTAGGGATGCTTACCGTGTCAATGTCTCCAGACTGCTTCACGCCAAATATGGTCCCGACGCCGCGGATTGCCATCTGTGGTGCGCTTTCCCACACGCGGCGCATCAGCAGCCAGTAGAGAGGGCGGCTTGCCCCGTTCTGCCCCCTGGAGTTGGGCACTCTGAACACTCTGAAAAAGCGTTGCTGGAGAGGGACTGTCCCCGAGCCGGGGGGTGGGAACGCACATCTCTCTCTGCGAGTTTGAAGCCGTCACCGAGATTGCAGCAGTCCTGGATCGCGAGAATGCGCTCCTGTGCACGCCCTTGGTCCTCTCAGGCCCCCCTGCCGCCTACGGCCTCCTTCAGGTCCCCAGGGCCCAGGGTCCCCTCCAGCCACACCATGCGCGGCCCTCCAAGCCGCCCCATCTTGGCCTTCGCCGTGCGGGGACCGGATCTTCTGCGCCCGTCTCGAGGACCCGCTGCAGGCGCGCACTGCCACGACGAGGTGAAGATGATTTGTGGAGTGCCCCCAGGCACAGTCCGCGACGAGGTGCAGATGATTTGTGCAGCGCCCCCAGGCACAGTCCGCGACCGATCGCTTCCACATATTCCCTCTTACTCTCGGGAGGGGACCCTCTGGAGCGCGAAGAAGACCTCCCGGGCTTGATGAGGACCACTTGCAGACGACTGATCGAAGTGGTTGGGAAGATCGCAGACTTAGACGCCAGGCGAAGCGCAGCGGCGACGCCAGGAGGTGTGCTGGGTGCACCTGGGACTCCCTGGTGGGGGGACTGTGGACCGGGCGCCAGGCAGAGCACAGGGTGCACCTGGGACTCCCTGGTGGGGGGACTGTGGACCGGGCGCCAGGCAGAGCACAGGGTGCACCTGGGACTCCCTGGTGGGGGGACTGTGGACCGGGCGCCAGGCAGAGCACAGGGTGCACCTGGGACTCCCTGGTGGGGGGACTGTGGACCGGGCGCCAGGCAGAGCACAGGGTGCACCTGGGACTCCCTGGTGGGGGGACTGTGGACCGGGCGCCAGGAGGTGCACCTGAGCTTCACCCGAAATTGCGCTGCTCTCCGGCCACATCAGCAGCGCATGCGCATCAGTATCGGAGCGGCCGACGCGCCCACGCAGCTGGTACAGGGTAGCCAAACCAAACATGTGGACATCCTGAGCTCCCCTCCCTCAGCAGCCTGCTTCTTCGTAAGGCTCGTCATCACACATGTGACCACTAGCTCCCTTAAGGCTGTCTCTTTCCCATGAGTCCTTCGTCATCGTGCATGTACCAATGACCTGCACCGCTACCCCCTGCAGGGTGCCCGAGAGGAAGCATCCGCACAAGACGTCCACATGCGGCCTCTCATCGGGGGCCCTGCAGGGTACTGGGTGACACTCGCCCGGTACCCAAGCACCCCCATAGGCATGCCACACACCTGAATTATGATGGTGTTCGCGCGGGGCAGGTCCAGACCCGCCTCGACGATTGTAGTTGCGACTAGCACCTGCGCAACCCTTGCCCGATGGAGCGCCAGTCAACGCCGTACTCCTGCGCAGGCCGCACGCCACAGCCGCACGCAACAGCCGCACGCCACAGCCGCACGCCACAGCCGCACGCCACAGCCGCACGCAACAACCGCACGGAACAACCGCACGGAACAGCCGCACGCACAGCCGGCACGCCAAAGCCGCACGCCACAGCCGCACGCAACAACCGCACGCCACGCCACAGCCGCACGCCACAGCCGCACGCAACAACCGCACGCAACAGCCGCACGCAAGCAGGGGATTGCGGTTGCCGTGCCACCCGCTGCGGCATCACCCAAAGGGAGTTCGCAGGGCGGCACGAGCAAAGCCGGCTGGGTCAGCAGATCTTCCACGGGCCTGACGTTGCCCGGATGTAAGTGCCAGGTGGCGCTTCCTTTCAAAACTTGCCGTCCTGTCGGCACGTTGGAGACAAGTAAACCCGGGAGTTTTCTAGAGATGGCAGGACACGGGGGTGGAGCTCACGTTGCACTTGCCCTCAGCAAACGCGTCCATGATTCTCTCCTGTTGCTTCGCGCCCACCTTCCCGTGCACCTCCATAACGGAGATGTCCGGCAGCAATTCCTGCAGCTCTTCCAGCACCTGGGGGATCTGCTTCACCCGGGGAACCACGTAGAACACCTGCACCGCCTCCCCAGGGGACCCCTCAGTCGCTTCTGTGTCACCGGAGCCTCGGCTGGAGTGAGCGCCTCGAGTGGAAGTCCATCCGACACACGCCTTTGCCTTCGCGCCTCCAACATATGGCAGCCCCCTCATGCATTCACCGCAGGGGGGAGTCCACACGGTGGGAGGGGGGAGGGCAGGACCCACCTGACCGTCTCTGTCCAATTCCCGCTGCACAACGTCCCGGAGTAGATCGCGCGAGAAAGGAGACAGCTCGGTCTTGATGGGGCGGCGCTCAGGCGGCGGTGTGGTGAGCAGCGAGGTGTCACGGAAGCCGGCCACTGCCATGTGCATCGTACGTGGGATGGGCGTGGCGGACATGGTCAGCACATCGACATTTGTCTTCAGTGACATGATTGTCTCCTGATCCGATGGGAGTTTGCACACTGGTAGTCAGCGCACCAACAGTCGGCACATCGCTGCTCATCTTCAGTGGCATGCGTGCTGCCCGTATTGATGACGTGTGCAATCTACACGGAAACCACGGCTACTTCAGGCCGGAGCGCAAGGTCGGCACAGCAAGGGCTGACAGCGTGCCCCGCAAGACCAAGGAGGGGCTGCCAGCGTGCCCCACACGAACAAGGGGGGGCTGCCAGCGTGCCCCACAAGAACAAGGGGGGGGCTGCCAGCGTGCCCCACAAGAACAAGGGGG